>CBVK0104428461.1:0-12809 GCA_900067695.1 Picea abies
GGAGAGATAACATGGAGCTTTATATGCAAGGTGTGTATAGTGTCCGCAATGAGTGCACTGACAAAATCCAATTGACTCATAAGCTCAGGAGAGATAACTTGAATCTTTACTTGCAAAGAGTGAAAAGGACCATGCAAGGTGTGTGTAGGCAGAAACACACTTAATGTTAGATTGTTTAGGAGGAACAATTGAGTCGTGTAAGAACTGTTGCAAGGAGTGCACAGTCTCCCAGAAAAGGGGTTAAGTAAAAGAAACTTGTTGCAAGGTGTGCACAGGGTCGACATTCTGCTAAGTGTCCTGGAAACATCCAGGAGAAGCTTAAAGTTTCAAGGAGGAACAAGCTCAGAAGAGATAGCAGACATAAATTATTCAGTAGGGAGGAGCCCACTAAAAATATTGCAATCAACGAGAAAGATCCATTCGAAGGAATTGGGATCTTTTCAGGCCGTGAGATCTGGAAAGTTGCATAGAAAATATCCTTAAAATCCTTCGACACTTCACGTGAGATCTGGAAAGTTGCATAGAAAATATCCTTAAAATCCTTCGACACTTCATGTATTCAGAGGTTTGAAAGTTTTTAAGGAGTGGGATCGTTGAAGTCCCGAAGAGGCGAAGTGAAATCCTAGCCATCAGTATCAAGGAGGATACGTGGCAGTAGATCACAGAGTCCAGGAGATAAATCTCTGGAAGATTTTCATCGAGCAAAGAGTGATTTTTTATGAAGTCAAGAAGTTTGAAGAAATATGGATTGTTTGATCCAGAAGGACACGTGGTTGAGATCCGTGTACTTTGGAGGAAAGAAAGAGTGGTGAAGACGAAACTCCTGAATCCTGAAGTAGTGAAGTAAATCATGGTTGTCAATCTGAGAAGGACACACATCATTAGATTGTGGAATCTGGAAGTGTGTACTCCGGGAAAGAAAGGAGGAAGTGGATTCATTGACTAGAATTTGTCTAAAGCTCCAAGAGGTAAGAAGATAATCCTAGCCATCAGTGCTTGGGACACATGGCATAATATCTATCACTTCGGTGATAAGACACTGCGGGCAAATTGGAGAGTAAATTCCCAAAGGTCAAAAGTCCCGGAAGGTCGAAGCCAACATGAGTCATTGATAAACAGAAGGACACAAGGAGAGTGGAGATTCACTCCAGAGAATTGTCACTCTCAGAGAAGTGAAGTGTGAAGGCACGAGAACTCCCGAAGGTCGAAGCGTCAAAGTTCATATGAACCATCCATTGGAACAAAATGTGTGGTGAAAGATCTGTCACTTTAGAGGATTTACACTCTAGGAGAAAGGGGAGAAGAGGAGCGTTGACTAGAATTCATACAAATTAGGGACAAGGGATGAATATTGACTATTGGAAGAGGTGAGATCATGGTGCTAGATTCATAGCTTCGGGTATGGAGAAATTCGGGGGAAAAAGGTGTTCGAACGTTCAGAAATTCAAAAGCTGAAGTTCTGAAGTGAATCAAAGTCATTAGTTGTTGGAGAAGCGTAGGCTGTAGATATTGTCTAGGTGATTTCGTTGATCCAGAGTTCGGGGAATTGAGAGTCAGCTACACTCAAAACATCTGAAGCCCTAATTCGCGAAGGGGGCTAGCTGGAATTCATATCCTGTGGTCATAAGTAAGCAGAGTCGAGAAGATGAGCTAGCGACCACCACTTAGAGTTACCAGAAGCACCAGAGAAAGGGTGTGTGGCTGAATCAAACCTACATGAGTAACAAAAAGGGGCCTATGTGAATTGATTTTGGGGTCTAGCAGAGACCCAAAGATCCGATTCGACTTAGTTTATTGAATATCCTTGATCAAGAAGTCACGCAACCCTGAGGAGAGTAGGGGGGATACATCACTCTCCTACCATGAAATAAATGGCATACATATGCCCTGTATTGTCCAGCCTGCTTCTTCTTAAGCTATACATATACACAAACATGACATAATATGATGGAGATGATATAGAAATAACATACACCTTTACAAGAATGTACCTCTTATATTTACCAGCCCTACAATATTTACATAATGGCGATGTTCCCCCTGCTCTTGATCTACATGCTCCAATTTTCTACATCCTTCTATTCCTTCACCTTCGGTACTTCAGAATGAGAATGTTAACTTAAAAAATTCGATCCATATGGGGTTCTTAGCTAATAATAAGACAAATATAATTGTCTACATTGTTTTCGAAATGCTTATAAATCTCTATAAGATCCCTCTCACTCTAGAACAAAGAAACTATATAGAAACCCTTTACAAGATTCCCCTCACTTTAAACAATGTACAAGGTG
Source organism: Picea abies (assembly GCA_900067695.1). Classification (NCBI taxonomy): domain Eukaryota; kingdom Viridiplantae; phylum Streptophyta; class Pinopsida; order Pinales; family Pinaceae; genus Picea; species Picea abies. The sequence continues at coordinate 2,292 of CBVK0104428461.1, forward strand.
GGCTTATAAATCTCTATAAGATCCCTCTCACTCTAGAACAAAGAAACTATATAGAAACCCTTTACAAGATTCCCCTCACTTTAAACAATGTACAAGGTGGCGATATAGAAATATTACAAGACTCCTCTAACTCTTTACATTATACAAGGTGGTTATATAGAAATATTACATGACTCCTCTCACTCTTAACATTCTCTAATGAGTGGCTTACAAGCCTTCTAATACAACAACAAAAATAGACTTAGAAGGTATCTACATATGCATATTAATTTGCAATTTACAAATATACATATTTAAAATGAAATATTTTCTAATAGATGGTTTATTCATGGACTCACCCTTGCCTTATTACTAGAGGGAGTCTCACAACTTCCTATCTCTGACAGTAACCTTGATGTTGTTGTTGAATCTGACATTGAATCTGATGCAAAATCTAATGTTGAATCCAAGAAACCATTATACCAGATTATAGGTCTTCCTATTAACCTATATAACCTCTCCTTGCGAACAACAAACACTATTGTTGTCTTTTGAGTAGCTTCCCTTGAATACACAAGTCCCCATCCATTCTAGAATGTGACTGCATATCCTTCATCTTCAAAAGCTACAACTGAGAGTATGTGATGTAGGAGAATCACTATCAGGAATTAAAGAAGCTAAGTGGAGGACAACTCAACACCCAGCGTGCACATTTCAAATCAATTTGGATTCTAAGGATAGCGTGTTATTTTGATATTTTGAAAGTGTTGTAATTAAATATATTTTAATGTTTGGAGGCTTGATCCATTTCATGAGATTGCAGGGGATTGTATTTTCTTTAATGCAATTTAGGATTGTACAAATACTGAGCATCAACTTGTATCTGAATGTAATGGTCATTTATTGTAATAAGCCTTAGTAGATAGGTGTTTTTAAGTATCTGAATGTAATGGTCATTTATTGTAATAAGCCTTAGTAGATAGGTGTTTTTAACTGTGATAGGATAGCACTAAGATAGTCAGCAAGAAGGCTTGAGAAGCCTATCCATGTATAAATATATCTAACTGATGCCCAAATGAGGTCGTTGAATGTTATTTTAATTGCTACTAGTCATTGTAGAAAGATGCAGAGAGTTGTATAAGTCCATGTACATACTTTATTGAAGGAATACAAGAAGAGAGGCTTGATTCCAAATGTATGTTGTTGTATTCATCTGATAAAATTGAGTACATGTGATGTTTATTTCTGTTTTATGTGTTTTATGTTCCTGAGTATGCATTTCATAGTTACATGTGTGAACTATTAATGTTGTTGTAAGTTTCAATTGTTTCTCTTCTGAGAGTTTTGGTGCAAGGAGTGCATAGTGCCTGCGAGGAGTGCGAAGGCCGAGTCAAGATTGACTCATAAGCTCAAAAGAGGTAGCATGGCACTTTGCAGAGGAAGTGAAAGGAGTGCACAATTTCTCAATGGAGAGAAGTGTTTGAAGAAGTCCCGTGAAAAGTGTGCATCGGGCCAACACTTAGTTGAAGTGTTGAAGAAATATAAGAGAGGATGAGTGAAAGAGGTGCATAGGGATATTTTCAAAAAAATCTCTAAGTCAGAAATCTTTCAGAAGTTCAAAGAAAGATAGCCATAAAATTATTCGACACTTCATGTATTTGGAGGTTTGAAAGTGTTTAAGGAGTGGGATCGTCGAAGTCCCAAAGAGGTGAAGTGAAATCCTAGCCGTCAGTATCAAGGAGGATATGTGGCAGCAAATCAGAGAGTCTGGGAGATAAATATCTGGAATATTTGCATGGAGAAAAGAGCGATTTTTGCCGAAGTCAAGAAGGCCAAGAAATTTGGATTGTTTGATCCAGAAGGGCACATGGTTGAAAGCCGCGTACTTCGGAGGAAAGCAAGAGTGGTGAAGACGAAACTCCTGAATCCTGAAGTACCAAAGCAAATCATGGTCGTCGATCTTAGAAGGACACACATCATTAGATTGTGGAATTTGGAAGTGTGTACTCCGAGAAAGAAAGGAGGAAGTGGATTCATTGACCAGAAGTCATCTGAAGCTCCAAGAGGTAAGAATATAGTCCTAGCCATCAGTGGTTGGGACACATGGCATCATATCTATCACTTCGGTGATAGGACACTACGTGGAAATTGGAGAGTAAATATCTATCACTTCGGTGATAGGACACTACGTGGAAATTGGAGAGTAAATTCCCAAAGGTCGAAAATCTCGGAAGGTCGGAGCCAACATGATTCATTAATAAACGGAAGGACACGTGGAGAGTGGAGATTCCCTCCAGATAATTGTCACCCTCGGAGAAGTGAAGTGTGAAGGAACAAGAACTTCTGAAGGTCAAAGCGTCAAAGTTCATATGAACGATCCATTAGAACAGAACGCGTGGAGAAATATCTGTCACTTCAGAGGATTTACACTCCGTGAGAAAGGGGAGTAGAGGAGCATTGACTAGAAGTCATCTAAAGTAGGGACAAGGGATGAATCTTGACTGTTGGTCAAGGTGAGCCCATGGCACTAGATCTGTAGCTTCGGGTATGGGGAAATTTGGGGGAAAAAGGTGTTGGAACATTCGGAACTCCCAAAGTGAATCACAGTCGTTAGTTGTTGGAGAAGTGCAGGAGGTAGATATTGTCTGGGTGATTTCGTCGATACGGAGTTCAGGGAATTGAGAGCCAACTTCACTCAAAACATCTGAAGCCCAAAGTCACGAAGGGGCCTACCTGGAAGTCATATCCCATGGTCATAAGTAAGCAGAGCTGAGAAGAGGAGGTAGCGCTCACCACTTAGAGTTACCAAAAGCGCCAGAGAAAGGGTGTGTGGGTAAATCAAACCTACATGAGTAACAAAAAGGGACCTATGTGAATTTATTTTGGTGTCTAGTAGAGACCCGAAGAGCCGATTCGACTTAGTTTATTGAATATCCTTGACCAGGAGGTTGTGCAACCCTGAGGAGAGTAGGGGGGATACATCACTCTCCTACCATGAAATAAATGGCATACATATGCTTCGTATTGTCCAATCTGCTTCTTCTCAAGCTATACATCTACACAAGCATGACATAATATGATGGAGATGATATAGAAATAACATACACCTTTACAATAATGTACCTCTTATATTTACCAACCCTAGAATATTTGCATAACGTTGATGTTCCTCCTACTCTTGATCTACATGCTCCAATTTCTTGCATCCTTCTATTCCTTCACCTTCAGTACTTCAGAATGAGAATGTTAAATTAAACAATTCGATCCATATGGGGTTCTTAGCTAATAATAAGACAAACATAATTGTCTACATTTTTTTCGAAAGGCTTATAAATCTCTATAAGATCCCTCTCACTCTAGAACAAAGAAACTATATAGAAACCCTTTACAAGATTCCCCTCACTTTAAACAATGTACAAGGTGGTGATATAGAAATATTACAAGACTCCTCTAACTCGTAACATTATACAAGGTGGTTATATAGAAATATTACATGACTCCTCTCACTCTTAACATTCTCTAATGAGTGGCTTACAAGCCTTTTAATACAACAACAAAAATAGACTTAGAAGGTATCTACATATGCATATTAACTTGCAATTTAAAAATATACATATTTACAATGAAATATTTTATAATAGATGGTTTATTCATGGACTCACCCTTGCCTTATTACTAGAGGGAGTCTCACAACTTCCTATCTTTGACAGTAACTTTGATGTTGTTGTTGAATCTGACATTGAATCTGATGCAAAATCTAATGTTGAATCCAAGAAACTATTAGATCAGATTATAGGTCTTCCTAGTAACCTATATAACCTCTCCTTGCGAACAACAGTCACTATTGTTGTCTCTTGGGTAGCTTCCCTTGAATACACAAGTCCCCATCCATTCTAGAATGTGACTGCATATCCTTCATCTTCAAAAGCTACAACTAAGAGTATGTGATGCAAGAGAATCGCTATCAGGAATTAAAGAGGCCGAGTGGAGGACAACTCAGCACCCAACATGCACATTTCGAATCAGTTTGGATTCCAAGGAGAGCATGTTATTTTGATATTTTGAAAGTGTTGTAATTAAACATATTTTAATGTTTGGAGGCTTGACCCATTTCATGAGATCGCAGGAGGTTGTATTTTCCTTAATGCAAGTTAGGATTGTAGAAATATTGAGCATCAACTTGTATCTGAATGTAATGGCCATTTATTGTAATAAGCCTTAGTAGATAGGTGTTTTTAATTGTGATAGAATAGCACTAATATAGTCGGAAAGAAGTCTTGAGAAGCCTCTCCATGTATAAATATATCTAACCAATGCCCAAATGAGGTCAATGTTTGTTATTTTAATTGCTACTAGTCATTGTAGAGAGTTGTATAAGTCCATGTACATACTTTATTGAAGGAATACAAGCAGAGAGGTTTGATTCCAAATGTATGTTGTTGTATTCATCTGAGTTAATTGAGTACATGTGTTGTTTATTTTTGTTTTATGTGTTTTATGTTCCTGAGTATGCATTTCACAATTACTTGTGTGAACTATTAATGTTTTTGTAAGTTTCAATTGTTTCTCTTCTAAGAGTTCTGGTGCAAGGAGTGCATAGTGCCCATGAGGAGTGCGAAGGCCGAGTCAATATTGACTCAGAATATCAGAAGAGGTAGCATGAAACTTTACAGAGGAAGTGAAAGGAGTGCACAATTTCTTAATGGAGAGAAGAGTTTGAAGAAGACCCGTGCAAAGTGTGCGTCGGGCCAACACTTAGTTGAAGTGTTAAGGAAATCTCAGAGGGGACGAGTGCAAGAGGTGCATAGGGATATTTTAGAAAAAATCTCTAAGTCAAAAATATTTCAAAAGTTCAAAGGATGCAAGGAGTACGCTAGAGGTATAAAATACCTCAAGGAACAAAGATTAGGAAGGATAACGGTCAAAATATAGAAGGAGGAGAAGTTTATTTGTGTTAAGGGTCAAACGAACGAGATTCGTTCGGGCGGATCCAAGATCTCTCGTTACCATCAAATATGGAGAAGTTGTGCAAGGTTTAACCTTTAAGTTCCTTCAAACTTTGAATATTCGGGATATTTGGAGCATAGAGTGTGGAGGAATCAGGATCCTCAAAGGCCTAAAGGCCAAATCCAATCACATTCATCCACTTCCTGAGGACACATGTCAGTATATCGTCAAATCTGGAAGACCAGAAATCTGGGAGAATAGAGGGAAGAAGTGTTCAATCCCTTTGGAGTCTCAAAGTCCGTAGTCGATATGAGTCTTCGATAGAGGAGGACACATGGGAGTAGATCTAGAGGTATAGAGAGCTAGTATTATATGGAAAAGGAGTAAAGATTTTTTGGAAGCAGGGATTTTTGAAGTCCTGAACCATGAGACTCATCCTAGCCTTTGATATGGAGGAGGACACATGGAGGAAGGAGAGGTCCTTCAAAATTTTGGTGTTCGGGAGATATAAGGGTTTTCACAGCGCATACACCCAGACACCCAAAGCCCAAAATAGATCCGGGCCATCTGCTTGAAAAAGTGTGGTGTTCATTGATTTGAGATGTTCGTGAGTTTTCTAGTCTGGCACTCTGAAGGTTTTAAAATAGTTAGACATCCAGAACTACGGAATCCTGGAGTCCTGGAGCGAATCGTGGTCATTTGTCGATGAGGAGGTGAGGTTCGTTAATTGTTTCTCATGCATGCATTCGATAGTCCGACGCTCTGTGAGAACTATGGTGTGATACTTCAAAGAGTCCCAAAGCCTGGAGTTGTGAAGTGATTGGAAATCATTGATTGAGTGGGAGAATAGGAGTTGTCCGATATACTTCAGAGTTTGGCTCTCCAAGAGCATGTTGTGTTGGAACAGGTGGACTTGTCTAATCCCAAATTCATGAAATAAATCCCCATCGTATATTGGAGCGGATGATGTGAATCGTTGATCCCTGTTGTGGTTCGACACTCCATTACTTTGGTGTTCAGAAGGATTGGAGTCCTATTCTACTGAGATTCATGAATCTTGATAGTCTCGAACTCCCGAAATATTCATAGAATAGAATTTTGGCCCATGGTTCCCGGGAAATCTTTGCTATTTCTTGGGGACCCCCAAAAAGAGAATTTTTCATTTGGGAAAGAAAGTTTTAAGGCCTATGTTATGGATTTGAGGGATCAGAAAGATCCTGTGAGATGTTTAAGTTCCCAAAGTCAATCGATCCTAGATCGGGAGGTTGCGCAGGCCGTAGGAGTGGGTGGGGGTCTGCATCAAGTGGTATCAGAGCCCAAATTAAGCTCTATTTGAAATAATTTTCAGAACCATGCCACCTAGAAAATGTGGGGAGAGACCTGTATAAAATCCATCCATGGAATGGGAAATGATTTAACTCCGTGCGATTTTGGATGCCATGGAGATAGTACATAGAATAAAACTTGGTGTTGGTGACATCAGCAATGTCGAGAGTGAAGAAATGGAAGTAGAAGGAGTTGTAGGAGAAGATGTTGTACATGGAGATAGTACATAGAATAAAACTTGGTGTTGGTGACATCAGCAATGTCGAGAGTGAAGAAATGGAAGTAGAAGGAGTTGTAGGAGAAGATGTTGTAGAGGAACTCTTGTTGAGAGTTGTTGTAAAAATGGGGGCCAGAGAAAAAATAGAAGTTTCGATGTACGAAGGAAACTTGGATGTTGAGGAGATACTAGATTGGATAAGGGATTTAGACAAGTGCTTTGATTATGAGGAGATTGACAATGAAAATAAGGTTAATCATGTTGTTACTAGACTGGATGGACATGAAGCGCTATGGTGGGATGAACTACAAGCCGACATAAGACACAAAGGTAAGAAAAAAATAAAAATTTAGGATAGGATGGTAGCTAAGTTAAAAACTAAGCTCATACCCAAATACCATCAGATCAATTTGTTTAGGATATTGCAGAACTTGAAACAGAAGGGATTGGCAATGGAGTACACTGAGGAATTTTATAAATTGAACATCAGAGAAGGACATCGATAGAGTGATGAAGAAAACGTTGTCAAGTATCTTAATGGCTTGAGTTATGAAATCTAGAAGGAAATTAGTATGATGACAGTAAGAATGGTGGAAGATGCTTATCAGGTGGCACTAAAAGCAGAGGAGAAGTTGGCTAGAAAACAAAGCCATTGAAACAAAGGAAAAATTCCAAGCAGAGGTAGAGGAACTATCCAAGAGAAATTCTAGAAACCGAGAACTGAAGCTAGAAAGTATTGCGGTCATCCAAAAAGAGGAGGAAGTTCCCAAGGGGGAAAATATGGTGGCATAAACTATTTTTCTCGAGGAAGAGGAAGAGGCAGAGGAGGAGAAGTGAAATTTTATTCTTGTGGAAATAAAGGGAATATGTCTTGGGAATGTCCTAACAGGAAGAAAGAAGGATGTGGAGAAGCTCACATTTCTGAATCTCAAAGGAGGAATGTAGAGGAAGAATCAGTAGAAGATGGGAAATCTCTCATGATGAGGAAGGTTCTCTTAAAACTAGAGAAAGAAGTAAAAGAGCTAGTTCAGAGAAAAAAAAAATTCCATGGCTACATGCAAGACCAATGATAGGGTATGCAAAGTAATCATAGACATAGGAAGTATTGATAATATGGTATCCACAGAAATGGTGGAAAAGATGGAGCTGGATATGAATACACATCCAAACCTGTACAAGGTATCGTGGCTGCAGAAGGGACACCAAGTCATGGTAAGTCGACAATCCAATGTTGAATTTAAGATAAGAGGTTATAAGAATGAGATTCTGTGTGATGTCATACCTATTGTTGTTTTCCATGTTTTTCTCAGAAGACCATGGAAATATGGAATAAATGTCATACATGATGGGTGAAAAAATAATTACACCTTTGAGAAGAATGGTCGTACACATATGTTTATGCAAATGGAGGATAATAAGTTAAAGGAAGAAGCTATCCCAATCATACTTATTGTGAGTGGGAAGGAAATCTTGAATGAATTCAAGAAGGAATAGGAGATGCAGTTTGATGTGGTGAGAAATCCTAGAGTCATCCTTACAATCACTTATGTGAATGATCTTCCTGTAGATATTCAGGAATTGTTGGATAATTTTGTTGATATCAAGGTGGATGAGTTGCCTCATTCTTTACCACCCATTAGGAGTATCAGTCACCAAATTGACCTTATTCCAAGAGCGATTTTGCCAAATAAAGAAACATATAGGTTGACACCTCAAGAAAATGAAGAGGTCAAGAATGAAGTCCAAGAGTTGTTGGAAAAAGGTTTGGTTAGAGAAATTTTGAGTCCATGCTCAGTACCATCTATGTTAAGTCCAAAGAAAGATGGAGGCTGGATAATGTGCACAAATTCTAGAGCCATCAACACGATCACCATCATGTATAGATTCACTTTACCCAGAATGGAGGATTTGATGGATTTCTTGATTGGAGAAAATTATTTTTCCAAGATAGACTTGAAGAGTTTTTATCATAAGATAAGAATGAAAGAGGGATATGAATGGAAGACAACATTCAAGATGAATGAAGGGTTGTATCAATGGCTTGTCATGCCATTTGGATTGATGAATGACTAAAGCACATTCATGATATTGATGAATGAAGTACTTAAATATCTCATGGGTAAGTTTGTAATTGTGTATTTATATGACATTTTAGTTTTCAGCAAGACTGAAGGAGAACATTTGAGGCACTTAAAACTGGTGTTGAGGAGGTTGCAGCAAGAGAAGCTACTGATAAATCTGAAGAAATGCTCTTTCATGAAGACATAATTGATATACTTGGTTTTTGTGATCTCTTCAAATGAGTTTAATATGGATCCATAGAAGGTAAGAGAAATCAAAGAATGGCCTACTACAAGAAGCATATTTTAGGTGAGAATCTTCCATGGACTAGCAAGTTTTTACAGAAAATTCATCAGGAATTTCAGTGGCATTTGTCCACCCATATTGGACACCATAAAGAAAAAATATTGATCTTTTAATTGGACAACAAAATCTAAAAAACGTTATGTAGTATTGAAAGAGAAGATAAAAAAATAGTCGATTATGGTTCTGCCAGATTTTAAGAAGACATTTCAAGTGAGATGTGATGCAAGTGGAGTAGTTATTGGTGTAGTATTGATCTAAGACAATAATCATGTTTCTTATTTCAGTGAGAAGATGAATGACACTAAGAGAAAGTATTCCACATATGATAAGGAGTTTTATGTTGTAATACAAGATCTGAAAAAATGGAGGCAGTACCTTGTTCCAAAGGAGTTTGTCTTATACAGTGACAATTAGGCTTTACAATTCATAACTAGACAGATAAATTGAACCAAAGACATGCTAAATGGGTAGAATTCATGCAGAATTTTACTTTTGTTACTAAGCACATTGGCGGTAGCGCTAACAAATTTGTTGATTCTTTGAGTAGGAGATGTTTGATTATGCAAGAATTTCAAGTGGATACCTTAGGGTTTGAACACCTTAAGGGATTGTATCATGAAGATACAAATTTTAAAGAGGCTTATGAAGCATGTGAAAACCCTGTGCTAAGGGACAAAATTCAGTGGATAGATTATTTAATCCAATATGGACTATTGTTCAAAGGAAGGAAACTATGTATTCCAAAATTCTTAATGAGAGACACCCTGTTGAAAGAAAAACACAGTGGAGGATTGGTTGGACACTTCGTCCATGAGAAGACTTATGCACAACTGGGTTCTTCATACCATTGGCCAAGTATGAGATCTGGTGTGAAGAAATTTGTGGATAGATGTAGAGTCTGCCAATATGCAAAAGGGAAGAAACAAAACACTATTTTGTATTAGCCAATGTATATTCTAGACATGCCCCATAAGCATGGATTTTGTGTTGGGATTGCAAAGAAACCAGAGGGGGAGTGATTCTATATTTGCAGTAGTTGACATATTTTTGAAGATGGCATACTTCATACCATGCCAGAAAACCAGTGATGCTACTCACATAGAAAATCTATTTTTCAAGGAGGTTGTGAGATTACATGGCTTTCCCAGAAGTATAGTTTCAGACAGAGATACAAAGTTCGTGGGACACTTTTGGAGAACTCTATGGAAAAAGATGGGGACAAAATTGTCCTTCAGTTTAGCATATCACCCCCAGATAGATGGATAGACTGAGGTGGTAAATCAGAGTTTAGGGAATTTGCTGAGGATCTTGGTCACTGAACATCAAAATTAATGGGATCAAATTTTTCCTCCGACAGAATTTGCTTATAATGATTCTCCAAACCAAAGCACTGGAAAAATTCGATTTCAAATAGTATATGGAATGCATCTGAGAGAAATTTCAGAGTTGAGATATTTGAGACATGATGATTTCTGAAGTGTGGGAGAAGAAGACTTTTCTATAGAGATGCAAAAGCTTCATGATCAGATAAAGGAACAACTAGAGGATAGGAGTCATAATTATAAGAGTCAAAGTGATAATAAAAGAAGAGAGGTTCATTTTGAAGTTGGAGATCAATTTTTAACACACCTAAGAAAGGAAAGGTTCCCAAGGGGAACATATAACAAATTAAAGATGAAGAA
>CBVK0104428522.1:1534-12290 GCA_900067695.1 Picea abies
AATCATTTCCACTTATGAATGTGGGATAGATTGTTTTACACAAAAAATGAGCATTAACATATTCTAAAGTCATAAAGTGACTTGTAAGCCTTATATCTCTAATGCTAATCAAACAAAGGTAGTCCAAGAAGATTTTGATATTCTCCTCCTTATCAACATCAAGGCATGAAAGGTCAAGTATACATAATTGAACATGTGACTTTGATTTTGATCTAAGCATTACAGCTTTTCATGCCAATTTAAGATGATTAATTGGCCATGTTTTTGGAATTTTCAAAGAAAATTTCCAAAAAGGGAATCTAGTCATGCGATTTGATTTCCCTAATCCACATAGGATTTCCAACCATCTAATGATATTGTCTTCTAGGGGAAGAGTTTCATCCAAAATATTAAGCTAAAACAAATAGAACATGGGCAATTAATAATTTAGATTTTTAGAAATTCACTTTGCAACTTAAGGCCTCAAAATTGTCTTGTGGTAGGAGTTTCCCCCAAAATATTAAGTTAATAGAGATTGAACATGGGCTATTAATAATTTAGATTTTTGGAGGTTGATTTTGGCACTTAATGCCTCACAATTGTATCACCAGCAAAATGTTGATGGGTCACGAGCAAGCTATTTGCCACCACTAATCCTCTTATTATCCTTGCCACTACCAACTAGGTAAGAATACAAGACAAACTATCTTCATTAGAATATATAAGCACAGAGAAAGAAGGCAAACTCATCTCACCCCTGTGGAAGTGGAAAAGACTAAAAAAATTATGTTAACAAGGATAGCCACATTTATTGCTTTGAACACACTAGCTACCCACAAAGGATTTTGCCACTAAATTCCTTTAGCTCACAAGATGGATATTAGAAAATCCTACTCAAGATCATAGACCTCCACATATGGCTTCAAGATGAGACACAATTGTTTTTTGTTTTGCACCACATGAAAGGCTTCTCCAATGATCATAACACTATCCAAAATCTTTCTTCCTGGTACAAATCTTGTTTGGTTTACATAAATCCATTCCATCATGAATGGGTTAATTCTTTTAGCTAATAGATTGGCTACAATTTTGTAGCTTACATTACAAAAGGAGATGGATCTTTATTTACTAATGTCATTTGAGGCTCTATCCTTTCAAGACAAGAGAAACAAATGTTGTTTTTATAGAAGGGTGGATGACAAGGTACCCCAATGTTCTCAATTTCAACAATTCCTTTATTTTGTCTATGGTTTTTATCAACAAGAATGTTCTTAGTCACTAAATATACTTCAATTATTCTCCAAAATTTGTTTGAAGTGGATAACCCTATTGCAATAGATTCATCTTACTGGTGATTATATTTGAAGGCAACTCTCTTCATCAATTGTACTACTAGGACCTCCAAAGGTCAAAATAATACTAAGTTATTTGTTCTCTAAATTTATCTTGGTCAAAGCACAACTCATTTTGTGAAATACTGAGACAAGATATGGAAGCCTTTCTTTTCTTAAAATGTTATTGTTTTCTTTTTTAATCTTTAAAAATTATTCCCCTTTTAGACCTTGATATGGTATTTTTTGAACTTGAAAGAAAATTAACTTTTGAGTTGTTAATTTTTAATATTTTTTGTCCTTGTTCAACCATACCTTTGGAAATTAGGCCTAAGGGGGGTTGCTTAGTCCTCCATATCTTGAACCTTGGTGTAACATAGCTCCATTTAATTGGAATGTCAATGCAAGCTAAAAATGGAGGGTATGGTCCTTCAATCATTACATTGATCACCTAAGTCTTCTCTGCTAACATCAATTGTTTGTAGCTAACTTTGGATTGCAACAAGTATTTGATTCTACCAGCCCATTCCCTCTTATATGACTTGATCAAAAAGGTCTAGAACATCAGTAGCACACTTTTAGAGGTTCTATAATGGTGCCAGAATCCATGAACATTTGCGTCTCCATCAAGGTTGTCACTTAGTCTTCATTGTCCCAAACTTTGGTGTAACATAAATCCTTTCCATTGGAATGTCAATGCAAGTTGAACATGGAAGAAATGATCTTTAATCATTAACTTGATCGCCCAAGTCTTCTCTTCTAACAGAAAATGCATGTAAGTACCTTTGGAACGCAACAAGTACTTGATTATTTGTTCAAATATGTATAATCACTTCTCGCTCTTTGGAAGTTGTGTTAGTTCCTTGTTATCTATCTTGCAAAGCACTCATGGTTATTAATGACTTGTTAAGCAATAACATTTTAAGATTCTCAAACTACTCAACTTGGTCCTTCCCCAATGTAATCTTAACAAACCTACTTGTCCTTAACTTTTTTAATTTTTTGTGATCCTTCATCCACGAGGCAAATCCCTATCCACATGTCTACTTGGGATGACTCTGAAGCCTTCTACTTTGACCCCTGGCTAGGGTTCTCAAAATACTTGTTTGCTTGCCACATGTCACTACTCCAAGGCTCTTGGAATAAAGACTCCAACCTCATTTTTTTAATTCTAGTATTTATACTTAAGTGATTTTTACTCCCTCTAAGATTCAATGTTGTTAATATTTCAATGCAGTGAATCCAAAGATTCAAAATTTACACTTGGAATTTCCTTTTTTTCAACTTCATGGGCACTGAGATTTTTCGTATTTCTAATTCTTGGCCCAAGACTTAGATTTAGTGATAGCCTCTAGATTTTCGTAATTCCTTCCTTGACTACTCTAGTTTGGGTTACAGGATCTAGAACGCCCTAGGCTCCAAACATTCCTTGGATATGCAATCTCTAACACCAATAAACCGCTCAAGCTCTCAAGCTTCCTTGAAAGAGATCTACTTATGTGGATCTTTCCCACTTTGTAACTATACTAGATATTCTTTTAGTCCTATTGACCTACATTTGTGGTCATTTGTTGGACATTAATAAAATTATCTTATATTGACCTACATTTGTGGTCATTTGTTGGACATTAATAAAATTATCTTATCTCAATGATTCCAACTATTATTTTAGTTTATCACCATGAAGCTTTAAGAATCCTTAGAATTTGTTCAAAAATTTTGCTCTCCAAGGTTTTGTATGATCAAGTCCTCTACTGCAAGTGGTGCCAACTACCAAATCATTGCCATGTTACATAGGTTCTCTACTTCATTGTCGTCAACTCTATCTTAAGTTATGATTGTTGAGCATGAGGTAAAAACATAAGTATCAAGTTTGTTATTCAATTAGAAAACGCAACCTTCATCACAACTCTTCTTCTTCTTCTACATGCACAATTCCAAGTAGAGTTAGAACTAACCTCTTTATGCCACTTTGACAAGTATCAAATGGCTATTATCTCTAAATGTCAATGGTTTCCTAAACGGCTCAAACCATGGCCTCTAAGAATTCAAGGCCTACTTTAGTTCAATCTTGGAGGCATGGAACACTTCTAAAAAGAATAATTACCTAAATATAATAGCAAAAGGAATATGTGAAAATAGGGTATTCATATAAAATATCATAATGGATAAGTTGGGACTTTTAACATCTAACCAATTGTCATAAACAAGTTAAACAACCAATGCAAAGCCAATTCGACAACGAAAGCTCTTCTAACTATTAATAGCTAATATCTCATAAGTTTGTTCTAGGGTTGAGATGCTCAATTTGACATTTGCATCATGTCACTCCACATAATACCAAAACCCCTCGTCTTCAATTCAATTAGAATCTAAGATTGGTGATATCAACAATTCTTTCAAAGATAATGGAAGTTATATGTTTGTGTAACTCTAACTCAACATAGCTCAACTAGTGATGGTTATGCAAAAGCCAAAAGAATGACATGAGTTGTCAGTATGGGGCCACCCTTTTGGTCATTGAACAATGAAGAGACACTACAAGGAGTAGAGTATTTTTAAGATGATAAATCCCTTCATTCAAGTAGGACCTGGCTTCAACTTGATTGAAGAGACTAGCAAGGTGAGACCACTCCTTTTACCATCTCTTCTTCTAAGATCACTCTCGTGTACCACAACATAGGTTCAAGCTAGAATCATCTAGTTCAAGAGCACCTATCTAGTCTTGTTTGCTAACCTACATCTACAAGGTATCATGGCCCATTTTCTCAATCAATGCTCTAGCTCCATATTTCTCGAGGTATTTCCACTCATGCTTTGTTTGCTAACCTACATCTACAAGGTATCATGGCCCATTTTCTCAGTCAATGCTCTAGCTCCATATTTCTCGAGGTATTTCCACTCATGCTTTAGCCTTTTATTCATCAAGTGATATAATATTAAATGTTAATTAACAATACCCAAATGCAGTTTTAGAGCACTTGTCCATGCATACAATTCAACCTAACAATCTTAATTTTGCAACTAATTTCAACCACATAATCAGCAATATCCTCAATGTACAATGATCATATAAATGAACATTATTTATGGGTGACAGAATAAGCATATAAATCAAAAACAGAAATAATGTTAAGAAAGTTGTCAAAGAACCATTCTTCATCCAACATGTGGCCAACCTTTGACTAGATAGTACCCTCGTGTGTAGGTATGGTCATCGACAATCACTCCATTACTAGACAATCTATATATTATTCATCTCAAATAAAGACGATCTCGCAACTACAACTTTCAGAATGAATACTCAACGGTACTTCAACCACCGGGAGCTTCGAACCACCAAGCTTATTAGTGCAATAATAACCCCACTAGCAAGTATACTCAACCAACTTATTCAATGTCAATTAACACAGCTAGCCATGAATCTCAATTCTATTCCTTATTCGAATCTAGTAACCTCGATTCTAGGAGTGTCTTTCGGACTTCATATTGTACATCTTCTCTTTTCTTCTAACTCACACCCTCTCAACAATAACAAACCCAACCATTCCCACTTGTCCCTGGTCATTGAGGATAGCCAGTTTCAAAATAATGTAGAATACTTGCTAATAGTTTTCTATATTTAGGCATTTAATGATAGAACATGCAATGGTGGTTATAAGACAACATAACTTCCTGAGTATCCTCAACCTACATACCATGTGTAAATCAATTCATAATTTCCCAAAGTTATGGGCATTACCCCTAATGGCCCTAGGACCATCTGAATACTACTTTCATTATTTATGAACATCAAATAATCAAATATTGTTTTATTGCAACAATCCTCCATCCATTACGTCAAAAAGCATGTGCCACCTCTTTCCTTTGATGGTTACATCGTATGATTATGGTATGATTATCTTATGATTATGGTATCGTATGATTATGCCACTAAAACCTCCGCACTTAAGGTCCTACTTAATAAAATGGAATATGTAATTCCCGAGTTGGAGTTCATAACTCCTCTATTCTTTATATTGGGATTTACCATCCCTTATTCTTCTATGTCATAATTACATATCCCTTATTATCGAAAAGGTCACTAAAGGTAATATCTGCAGTTTTACAGACATTCATTCAGTACGCACTCATGCATTATAAGAGCATGCTTTTCTATTCTGTAATAAACTGATTTGCTACTAACATATAACTCAAACAGATACAACACTATTCTAAAATGTTTCTCTAAAGTAACTATTGCTATTTTTGTCATCAAGGCCTCGTGACACAGTATTTACTCAATATCTGGAACAGCACTTACACTGCTTGCAATCTTAAAGACTTCTGATTCCCAAGAGTAGCATTTATACCAGGCACATGAAACAATCATGCACATTTCCTAGAATAACATATAGATAAAAATCACTAATTTTATAATCAGGATTCAGGGCCAGTACCTATAGATAAAAATCACTAATTTTATAATCAGGATTCAGGGCCAGTACCTACCCTGTTATCTCGAACAGCAGTTGGACTGCTTGCAATCTTAGGCCGAAATGCATTAGGATTGCGCTCAAGTATCGCATCAACAGCTTCCCGTCTCACAGTTTCATGGTCAACATTGTTATAACAATTGACACAATTACATCCATCA
Source organism: Picea abies (assembly GCA_900067695.1). Taxonomy (NCBI): domain Eukaryota; kingdom Viridiplantae; phylum Streptophyta; class Pinopsida; order Pinales; family Pinaceae; genus Picea; species Picea abies. The sequence goes on from CBVK0104428522.1 coordinate 7,481, forward strand.
CAGTATATCCCAGATGCGAAGCATTCACAATACCTGCTCAGAAAACATTGGCAATGCATAGGTTTCACATTATGAGCAATGATCAGTGAGTATTTAGAAGAAAGAGTAAATTACTTAATTGCTCAGCAATTACAGAAAGCATCATTTCTTCTATGGGAGAAAGTGAAACACTAAAACATTTACTAGAACCAAATTTATGGTGAAAAAATTCAAGTGGACCTTGCAAATGGCATAGCACCTTTGTTCCCCTGTAGAGCCTTATCCTTTTCCCCAAATCATAACAGGTGCAAGGTTTCAGCAAGACAATGCATTCATCCTGCCTGGCCCAGTCATCTAGAAGCTGGGCATGAATGGATAAACACTAGGTAAGTGCAAAAACATGTTTGTCTCTTTATGGTTTCAAGTTTCGTTATAGTGATTTCAGTTGCTTCAACTGCTCCTGAGGCACCTGAGGCCTTTTCATGATCTGGTTTGGTTAAAAGTCTAGAGGTTCTAAAATAGGTTAAAAGCTTTATAAGCTGCAAATTCTGTTCTCGGTGCCTTTACTCAACACTAACAGTGATTACTCTGTCAAGGATATCAATTAATGAATCAGAATATGAGCAAAAGCCTACAACTTCGTGAATTCTGGGTTGCTATGGGTAGTATCACTTGGAAGGAATTTTACTTATGTAGCTCCAAGCTGCTATGAGAGGAGTCTTGTACTACTGCAGAAGGTTTCTTGTCTCCCAGAAGTTGGGGTGTTGCAAGTTGCAACTGTAGTTTTACATTTCTTTTGTCCATATAATGGTCCAAAGCACTACTACTTTGGCATGGTTGCAATTGCAGGCTTTGTTGATAGTTGCTCTTTACCCCTTCAAGAACCCATTGCAGTTTGGTGTCTCGAGAAATTTTATGCCAGTCAGTCATTGGTAGCCAGTTCTGTGATGTTTTTAGGCCCATCTCTATGGAGATGTGATTTTTCATGCTTCTATCAATGGCTCTGCATGGTCAATGTAGAAGGATGTGTCGAAGATGCTTGTGCTGAGTTTTCAGCCTCTGTATCTGTTTTCTATTGAGGAATTATTTTGTAAGTTGGTTTTTATCCTTAGCATTGGTTCTTATCACATACTAGTGTTTTCTAAACCTGAGCTACAATCTTTCAGTGACGAGTATCATATAAGTGCCCTCTGTGATGTCCCATCCCCAAGATTAGGCCAGCAGGGAGTGACTTAATTTGCAGCGAATATCTTGATCATCCGGATCAGGGATATTTCACCCTCTATCATACCATATGTCAAGGATACACCTGTTGCAATTCTATTAGGGTGAATGCAATGTTTTAAAACTTGGACTCAACCTAGGAATCGGCCAAGGATCAACTCAGACTTGACTTGGACTCGGCTCAGAATTGGACCAGTTTGAATTTAATGACTTGGTTTACAAAAAAAATACATGAAATATTAAAATTTTAATGAAAAAAATATATTTTAAAAATTTGAAACCATGGTACCAAACCATTAGAGACAAAATATGCAGAGGTTGCTCATGTATATACCATGTAAGGTTGAATATATCAAAATGGCACCGAGTAAAATACATATCAGAAACAAAATACATAATCAATGAGGCTCTAAATGGCCTCAATACATATCAGAAACAAAATACATAATCAATGAGGCTCTAAATGGCCTCTAGAGTCCGAAAAACAACAAGAATCTGGTCAAAAACTCCTCCAAGTTTGAAGATGAGTTGTAGCCTCCTAACTTAAATGCAAAATCCACCACAAACAGCCCACAAGGATTGACAAACAAGCTCCAAGCTCACTCTAAATCACAACTCTTCAATGCTGCTCCAAATGCTCAATGAGAAAGGTTGAGAAAAACAGAGGGGGGTGGTCTCTATATTGTCTGTTTTTAGGGTTTAAGGTGATAGAATTTAGGGTCTATGTAAAAAAAAATTAAAAACGATTTTTCCTCAAACTGTGCACTGTGGTGAGGAAACAGAGCAACTCAGCCGAATAGGTATGGACTTGGCCAAGTTGGACCAGTTTGGTACTGAACCAGCTGAGCCGTACGTTGACTCGACCGGATCGGTACCTAACCGGTCCCTGAACCAATTAGATGGCCGAGTCAGTACGTCTTGGGGTCAACTTGGCCAAGTTCAAGTCCGAGTTGACTGACTTCTAAAACACTGGGTGAATGATTGTACACGGCATTGTTTATTCCCCTTTTCAACCGGCTGATCATCTTAGGTCTTGACTACTTGCAAAGATATCAGTGTGTCAAGGAACTCCTAAGGGTGTGGACTTGGTGAAGGACCCCTTGAGCACACCATTTATTGGCTTATTGTGATTTTTCTGGCTTGATGCTAATAGAATCAGTTTTCAAACAGAGAAAAAGAAAGGGTAAAAAATTGTTGTAATCAATAATTTTTTAAAGGCAGGAGAGAAGGAACACAAAAATCCAGCCAACATGGACTTGGCAATTTCAAAATACATTTTCATGTGCAATTCATCATATGCTGGTTTTGCACATTCATGGAAGTTATGGATTTCGCAAGAAGCTTAGCATTTCAAAATATGTACACTAGTATTTATATTATATGAACTAATTTAAGTGGACAATATGCATTGCAGACTCCAAACAGATCACAAGGTAGTGTAAACAATGCATCTTATTCACAACCAGTAACAATATCATGGCAAAAGAACTTACAATTTCAGGCAGCGGGAATTTTTGCAATTGCACTGTCTTGATTTCTTTGGAGTTCCCTCCTTTGAATCAGTTAGTGGTCCTGAGAACGACCCTCTTGGAGATCCTTGCTTTCTGATAAATTCAACAAAATAAAACAGTTAGAAGAAATGGATCCAAAACAAGTAGAATCTGTGATAAAGAATGAACACAATATTTACTTGTCAATTTAATGATCTATTAACCTATGCAATGCAAACAAAACTGTGGTTACCAAATCTCAGTTGTATATACAGTGAAAAGACTATGGTTACTACATAACCTCATATTCTACTTGCTTCAACATGTTAAACAGGTCTTCATATTGGATAAAGCATCAATGTGACTGATTGATAAGATAGAAAAGTGTGACATATAAAGTCAGCATCCACAATTTAAAAATTCACATCAAAGAAGAAAAAACATAGGGATAATATCTAGAGATTCCAAAGAGCTAGCAGACTTTGCTAACGCAAACTGAGCATTATGTTTGTTAACAAGGTTAGTGATTCTGCCCATAACTGAGCAGCCTATAATATTTCAAGCCTTGGAGAAAACTAGGGCATGCATGGGTTCTGCAACACAGATACTAAAAAGTTCATATAGAAAACATATGGTGTGTAGGGAGTAAAACAGACTTGTAGTGTAAGCACAATAAATATAATAATTAGGAAAAGTCTGTTTATGGTTATGTTAGGGATATGTTTAGCTTTTTAAACAAATAATGTAATAGCTAACCCTAGTGGTGATTATTTCCTGAAGTAGCACAGGTGATGAAAACCAACATGTTTAGACTCAGAAAAAGCACTTAACCCTCTTTTCATTCATCGTCATTTTGCCACAAATGATGAGTAGTGAAGTACCCCGATTCTCAAGTAAGGCATAAGTAGAAATGAAATGCTAAGTCCTCCATATTGTGTTACCAAGTGATAGTCATCTGTCCCTAGTTGAAGGTTTAGGTAATCTAAGGAATCTCCATCCAAAAATAGCTCAGCATATAAAACAATGTAAGAAACAATGGCAACCTGATCAAGTTCTAAACGTACTTAAGCTTTGCAGTAAAGCACTGACATGATATTGCAGCAAGCTAATGGAATGATTGTCCCTGACTACTCCAGCACAGCATGAGATAGCCAAATATGGCAAGGCCGCTGAAGAACTAACTAGTGAATTGAAGTCCTCCCTCCAGTGAAAAAGCACTTTCTGCTATTAAAACTATGATACTATCCTCTGTTAGATTTTGGGGTTACTCCAAAAGTGTTTTCCACCAGCGCTAGTCCCTTAGCAATGCTTCATGGAAATATGGATGCTCAATTTTGGTGGATGCTTGACCTTCGTTAGAGTGCTAGCATGGCACCCTTACCTAGGAAGTAGTTACCCTAATCAACATGATGACTAATCCAATGGGTGCACACAATGGGGAGTTGGTTGGTTGATTAGAGGAGGTACCTACCTAGGAGGAGTGCTAGGCACTTGGAGGAGGGCACCTAGCCCTAGGATCTTGGGACCATGACGTATACACCTTGGAGGTTGGGCACTTGACTTGAGGACACTTGGGTTGAGGATCATACTTCATGGAGGTTGGTTGTGGACCCAGACAAATATGTTGAGGAGGAGCGGAGGTACCTACCTAGGAGGAGTGCTAGGCACTTGGAGGAGGGCACCTAGCCCTAGGATCTTGGGACCATGACGTATACACCTTGGAGGTTGGTCACTTGACTTGAGGACACTTGGGTTGAGGATCATACCTCATGGAGGTTGGTTGTGGACCTGGACAAATATGTTGAGGAGGAGCATTGGAGATGAGTCACCACATCGGCACACATGAGAGGAGCATTGGGCACATGAGAGGACATGTGGCACACAATTGGAAAATGATTGCCTTGTATGAGCCTTGAGGACACTTGGATACCACCATGAAAGAGGAGCATTGGACTAACAACTTTGAGAGCACACCATCTTGGAGGAGGGGCATTGAGCCTTATGAGATTCATAACGGAAGGACGTTTCATCTTGGGGATTGGATAAACATTAGTATGGCACTTGTATATCCTTGTATTGTAGAGCACTCCATGTGGGGTTTCCTTGTTGGTTACTTG
>CBVK0104428659.1:0-18957 GCA_900067695.1 Picea abies
GGGTTTTCTCCCCCATGAGGGTTTCCCAGGATAAATGATGTGTCTCTTGTAATTGTGTATTTCTCAGTGATCCTATCTATGTTATTGTTATCTAGTGAAATGAAAAGAACTCTAATAATAGCTTAAACCTTAATATGGTTTCAGAGCTAAGCTTAAGAGAGCATCTTTCATAAGAGAAAGTGAAAAACGTCATTGTTTTCGTACATGCAAATTAAGGCTTTTTGTTGGAGAAGTATTTCAGCCCCAAAACCATATAGAAAAGTGCACCCTTCCTCAAGGATCACTTTTGCATCCTCAGCACAAATTTTCAGTGGCTAGATCTCCCGAAAAGTGAAACCCTAGTTTTCACAAAGTACCAAAAGTACCAGAAAACCAGAGTACCAGAAGTACCAGAGTACCAGAAAACCAGAAGCACCAGTCTAGAAATCCACAGATCAAATTTGGAGGGGAAAAAGTTGTATTTTTCAAGATCCAAACACAGCAGGCTACTCGCCTTAGCCAAGCGCACCTCCTGGTAAGTTCATAATTTAATTTTGAGCATTTTCATTTTTGGACATTTTCCTAGCTCCAGGTAAAAGATGTCTGGAAGCACCAAGCTTGTTGACAAGCTGTAAGGTGTGGAAAACTTCCATTCCTGGAAGTATAGGATTGGTATCATTATTGAAGAGAATGACCTAGCAAGATTCGTCAAAGAAGAAGTACCATAACCCATCGATGCTGCAGATAAAGCAAAGCACCAAAAGGACATGATCAGGGCCAAAAGAATCATTGCAGATTCAATCAAAGATCACTTGATTCCTTATGTGTTATCAAAGAAGACTCCGAAAGAAATGTTTGATGCCCTAAACAAACTATATGAAGGAAAGAACATAAACCGGAAGATGAATCTAAGAAGTCAGCTCAAGAATACAAGGATGCAGATAGGAGAATCAATCCAAGAATATTTCTCCATAATATCAAAATTCAAAGAATAGTTAGAAGCAATTGGAGATACCATAGATGAAGACGAACTCATAATGATGGCCCTTAATGGTATCACAAGACCTTGGGATGCATTCATCCAAACAATTTGTGCAAGAATGAAGAAACTAAAGTTTGGCGGTCTATGGGAAGAATTCATTCAAGAGGAATCAAGAGTAGCTAACTAAGAGGCTTTACTACGAAGAGATGAATATCAATCCCTAGCTACTCACACTAAAGGAGGAAGAAAGAAGTATTACTTCTAGAAAGATACTAATAACGAGTCTCACCCCCAAAACAAATTCATTCATAAAGAATCTCAACCAAAGAGATTCTAGAAGAAAGGACAACGAAAGGAAAGAGATTACTCATATGTCCAATGCTACCACTGTGACAAGATGGGACATATTGTGAGACATTGTCCAACTAGATGAGAAGAATACAAGAGGAAAAATAAGAGGCACCATTCCCATGCAGTTGAAGATGAAGAGCCACCCACAAATATGATAAGAGAATAAATTAAAGACCATGTCTTAATCTCGACCCTCTCATTGATAGTGGTGCTTCCAAGCACATGATAGTTCAAAGAGATATTCTCTCTTGCATTTCAAAAAATAAGTTTTCTCATAAATTTACACTTGGAGATGATTAGCAATATCCCATCAAGGGAGTGGGAGAATCAAACTACAAACTTAACTTAGGAAATTCAATGAAGATGAAGGACGTACTCTATGTACCAGGTTTGACAAAGAACCTACTCTCCATATCAGCTTTAGAAAGGAAAGGCTTTAGAGTTGCCTTTATAGATGGAGAAGTCCTTATGTGGGCTAAAGGATAAAACACGAAAGAAGCAATCGTCATTGGAAAAGAAGAAGGTGGCTTGTATAAGCTAAAGGGTCACTCAGAAGCAGCCATGACCCATGCCATTGAGAATCCATGTGAAATTTGGCATAGAATATTATCCCACATCAACTATAAGGCATTATTGTATGTATGCAAAGCAGTCACAGGTCTACCAAAACTCAAAGTTGACTATGAAGGCATGTGAAATGGATGTGCACAAGGGAAGAACATCAAGAACCCTTTTTCGAAGAGAGACAACAAAGAAGAAGGAGTCTTAGAAATAATTCATTCAAATGTGTGTGGCCCAATGCCATCATCCTCCATCAATGGGTATGTATACTATGTATCTTTTATTGATGATTATTCTCATAAGAACTAGGTTTACCTTTTGAAATCAAAAGATGAAGTGTTCAGTAAATTCAAGGAATTCAAAGCCTTGATAGAGAACCTTTCTGAAAGAAAGATCAAGATACTCAGGTTAGATAATGGAGGAGAATACACCTCAAAATAATTTGTGAACTTCTGCAAATATGTCAAGATCAAGATGGATCTCACCACTCCATATAATCCTCAACAAAATGGTGTAGCAGAAAGAAAGAACATAACGATAATGTAAGCAGTGAAGACCATGATCCATGATCAAGATCTTCCAATGTGCTTATGGGTAGAAGCAACAATGACAACAATATATGTACAAAACCGATTGTCCCATAGTGCACTTGGGTTCAAGACCTTGGAAGATATGTTCACCAGAAAGAATCCAGACGTAAGCCATCTCAAAATAATTGGCTACCCAGTATTTGTACATATTCTGAAAGAGAAGAGAAACAAGTTGGAACCCTTAGGAAAGAAGGGAATATTTGTGGGATACAGTGAGGCCTCCAAGGCCTTCAGGATTTATATACCAGGTCACCATAACATTGAGATCAACAAGGATGTGACCTTTGATGAAGATGCAATGCTCAAGAAATCAAGAAGATGCTAGCTTGAAGAAGTATATGAATAGGAACCTGTAGCTCCTAGAGTTGCAGAATCGTTGAGGGAGGTTCCTAGAGTTACAAAACCAGTAAGGGAAGTCATAGCTTCCCCTAATGAGGAAATTCTAGAAGATAATGACATAGTATAATTTCAAGAACCTCCTCAGATGATGATCTCCCATAAGAGAAAGCCTACTTGGGTTAGGGAGCTTATTCAAGATGGAGAGAAGTTTGGTGTTCCCGAAGGAACCACGAGACATGTGAAGAGACCTAAGCCATTCTCCAATTATATGGCTTTGATGTGTGATATCCTAGAGAAGGATCCTACCTTCTTTGAAGAAGCCATTCAAAAGAAAGAATAGGCAGATGTCATGACAGAAGAATACCAATCCATAATAAAGAATGATGCATGGGAAATAGTTCCCAGACTGAAGAGAAAGGATGTGGTATCTTCCGAATGGCTCTTCAAAATAAACATGTTGTTGATGGAAGTATTGAGAAGTATAAAGCAAGGTTCATCACTCGTGGATTTTCTAAAAAGGAATGCATTGACTATGAAGAGACATTCACTCTTGTAGGTAGATACACTTCGATCAGAACCATCATATCCCTTGTAGCTAATATGAAGTGGAAGTTACACCAAATCAACGTAAAAACAACTTTCCTAAATGGTATCATCGAAGAAGAAGTGTATATAGAACAACCTCAAGGATTTGAAGTTGAAGACAGGAAGACTCATGTCTAGAAGTTGAAGAAGGCTCTGTATGGGTTGAAGCAAGCTCCTAGAGCTTGGTATGGTAGGATAGACAGTTTTTTGACGAGCTTGGGCTTTACCAAGAGTAAAGAAGATTCTAACCTCTACTTCAAGGTTATGAATGATGAGCCAATGATATTGTTGTTTTATGTCGATGAAATATTCTTAACTGGAGAAGAAAATCTCATTGTCAAATGTAAGAATAAGATCACTTTAGAATATGAGATGAAAGACCTTGGCCTAATGCATTATTTCTTAGGTCTTGAGGTATGGAAGAGCCCAGAGAAAATCTTCCTTAACCAAGGGAAGTATGCAGTTGAAATCATGAATATATTTGACATGTTAGAGTGCAAGTCCATGAATACACCCATGGAAGTGAAGCTGAAGCCACTGGTCGACACTTCGTCAGAAATGATTGATGCCACACTGTATAAACATATCATTGGATCGTTGATGTACTTGATGAACACCTGACCAGATATCTATTTTTCCGTGAACACTTTGAGTCAGTTTCTGGTAGAACCCAAACATGTTCACGTAGTTGTTGCAAAACATGTGATGAGGTACCTTAAGGGTACATTAGATTGTGGTCTCAGTTATGATGGAAATCATGATTTCACACTGAGTGGGTACACTGATTCAGATTGGGTTGGAAGTGTCTCTGACAAGAATATCACTTCGGGATGTTGCTTCAGTTTGGGATCAACCATGATCTCATGGAAGAGTAGGAAGAAATCCAACATTTCTCTCAGTACAGGGGAAGCAGAGTACATTGCCGCATGTTCTTCTAGCTGTGAATCTATATGGCTTCGAAAGTTGTTGACAGGTCTATTCAACCTAGAGATGGAAGCAACCACGATCCTATGTGACAACCAGAGCTACATAAAGATGACAGAGAATCCTGTATTTCATGACAAGTCGAAACACATAGAGATCCGATACCATTACATCCATGACATGGTGCAGAGAGGATCCATAAAGCTCCAATACATTAGCATGGATGAACAGGTTGTCAATGTGTTGACCAAGCCTCTATCTCGTGTAAAGTTTGAGCACTTTCGAGATAAGCTCGATATAGTCTGAAAGGACCTCCCTCGAAAGGGGGAGTAGTGTTGTGTTGATATGCCAGTCTAGTACTGTGCCTCCAGCTTAATTGTTGTGTTGAGATACCAACCTAGTGTTGTGCTTCTAGCTTAATTGTTGTGTTGAGATGCCAGCCGAGTGTTGTGCTTCTAGCTTAATTTTTGTGTTGAGATGTTAGTCGAGTGTTGTTCTTCCTGCTTAATTGTTGTGTTGAGATGCCATTTGAGTGTTGTGCTTCCAGCTTAATTGTTGTGTCAAGATGCCAGCCTAGTGGTGTGCTTCCAGCTTAATTGTTGTGCTATGCTTCCAGCTTGGAAGCATAATTGTTGTGTTGTGATTCTAGCTTAATTGTTGTGTTGTGATTCCAGCTTAATTGTTGTGTTGTCATTACAGCTTAATTTGTGTTTTGATTCCAGCTTAATTGTTGTGTAGTGTGCCAACCTTGTGCTTTGATGATGTGACTAGCCTCTTGTTGTGGTGATTGTTACCCATGATTTTGGTCGTCATGATGATGTATTGATGATGGTGTACTTAGGCTCTTCATAAGAAATTTCTCTTGAGAAAAGTTATTTTCATCTCTTCCCAGAAAACTCATTTTTGAAGAAGGTTCGCAGGCTGCTAATATATTTGGGTGCGAGAATGATACATTCTCGTAGGCTGCCTTAATCCAAGGTGCGAACTTCTCGCACCGTGTTGAATAGCCAGGGTGCGAACTCTTCCTAAAGCATGGAAAAAGATGAATTCTCGATGTTTCTAGAAGGGAATCTTCTAGAAGAATGGGTTGGCATTCGAATGATTATCCTTGTACTAGATTCCATGATATTGTGGGATCATTATTATCCAAGTAACTGTCTCATTCTCTCCTATATATTGAGGGAATTCTCATGGAAAAGGTTAAGCAAGATTCATTGGAGAATTGGTGAAAGAATTGTGTGAAGGACTTAGCTTGAACAGTAGGTTGGAGACTCTAGCAAGTCTATCAAGAGGATTTGATCTTCTTCATGCAAGGATTGAGCAAGTGTGTGTGTTGGAGCCAAGAGCCATCGAAAGGAAGCTTGCGACATCAAGGAAATCAGGTTGTAATCTTTACTTTCAATTAATATAATACAGTGTCATGTCCCTTTCCCATAAAGCTATTCTCACTTTATTGTGTAATTCCTTGATCATACACATAAGTTGACAGTTGAATACATTTTTCTATATTCACTTTGGTTGGTTTGTGTTGTCTTGGTATTGACCTCATGAGAGCGCCAGAGTGAAGCGGGAGCAACAGAGACCCTAGGAAGCGATATAAAGGAATGTTACTTGTCCTTTCCTACTAGCTAATTCAATGGTCAAAACTTAGGGAAAGAGTCATGTCCTGTCCTGTTTTGTTCTAGATCCAGGTGGATCTAGGGAGATCTGTTAGTGTCTACACGTATCGATTAGTCCGATAACAAAATTGGCGACTCAACTGGGGATTATAACCCGTTTTCTTTTGTTTTTTGGTATTTTTCTATGGCCATGTGCTCTTGTTTTATATTTCTCCATTCGTATCAATCTCTGAGTCTTTAAGATACCCCAATAGACCCTCTGGGTCCAGAGGCCTCTTCAAATTTTGTTTCATTTTCCAAAAATTTGACTATGTTCAGACATTCTCACACTACACTTCACACTAGCCTGTGAGAATCTATAGAGTTCACATCCTGCCTTTAGGTTCAGTGCGAGTTTCTTGCACTCTGCTCAAGGGTCACCTATGAGAATCACTAATTCTTACAGTATGTAATATTGCCAGCCTGCGAACTTGTTTTTTCAAACTTTTGGATTTGAGTGTTGGCATCTTCAACTATACAGATTAGTCTAGGTGCCTCATAAGAGTTTCTTGGACCATTGACTGGTGTCTTTATTGTCTTCGTTTTCGTGCATGGACAGTCTTAGGATTTCCAAGGCTTTTCTTGTCACTTATGTCTTGACTTTCGTTTCTTGACTTTTCTTGGCATAACCATACTCTATAATTTTGGAATCTGAGTGTGCTTGGTTAGTTAAGAACCGATGATCGGTTGAAAGTTGAGTTTTCTTGTTCTTCATCATTTGCTTATTGTTTGAAAGATCACTTTTCTTATGCAATTGAAAAGACTAGATTGGTTTTCTTGTTATTTTTGTTTTCATTGAAAGAGTGATTTGCGTTTTTATCATTGCTTGTTCATTGGTTTTTTATTTTCAGTACTCTCACTATCATGGTGTGGGTCCTTTTTGAAAAGTGAACAAACATTTTTCTTTCAAAAAATCTTTTTCGTCTTTGAAAACATTGAAAATCAGTTGTTGAAATTATTGAAAAAGAAGCAATAGAGAATTGTTATTGATGCGTGATTTGTTGCGTTTGCATTTTAAAGGAAATTTTGCATTGTAGTTCAGGGTTGATCTAGAAAAATTTCTCTTTCCCTCCCATACATAGGATTCATTGAACGAAAAGTGATATATTTTTCATTCTCATCCATGCATCGTTGGGTCAGAGTCATACAACATAAGTTTCATCTCCGCTTCCTTTGAGTAAACAACAACTCTTAATAACACTACACAATCCTAAAATTTTAACTAGTAACTCTTTTCTAGGGTTCTATTACACAAACATTTAAGTAGGCTAGCGCTTTGGAGTAGGAAGTGAGATACACTCTCCAAAGCACAAAACAAATAATAGCATCTTGTGTTAGGGAGTGTTAAATTCCATTTGCAACATCTTGTCCTGGGAAGCCCTTCTCACACAAGGGTCAAGCACGAGGTCGCATTGATATTGACAGAGTTACTCACCCTGCTTTGTGATATCAGTGTAGAGATTGCACGTATTACAGGGATCACTCAGAGGTATACCCACAATGATGAGTGGAAGCCTTTTGAGTTGATTTCGGGCTAGATACCTTGCCCTTGCGTGTGGATCGGACTATCGACTGTCCCCCCAGGATTTATTTTTGTTGGTGGTAACTTTAGTGGCCTATATTTATAGGTTCTTACATGAGGTGACTGTGAAGGGGAAAGTCTTCATGGTACCTGGAATTGACATTGACCAAACTCACTCAGGCTCCTTGGAGGGTATACCCACGATTATGTGTGGGAGATTGCACCAGGGTGTAAGTCCATTAAGCAGGTCATCAGTGTAACTTTTCCACCCTAGCCCAACCCCTTCTCGTCTTGTTGTTGCGAAGTTGGATTTCATCACCAACTAGTGACTTCGGAATTAGAAGGTATTGTTTTCTTGGTGTTGCTTCCTAGATTTTGTTTACTAGCACGTGTTGTTTGTTTCTTGAAGTTGACCATAGGATTTTCTTCGTGAAGTTTTTCACTCATTTACAATAGCTCCTTCATGTCATTCACGTAGAATGCAGGGTTTATCTCCAGAGCATCTGGAAGGTTCTCAACCCTTGCCTACAAGTACACCTGAAGGCTCTCCTCGGCAAAGTGAAGTCACAGTCGTCACCACACCACAAGTGGAATGAACTGACTCTCTAGAAAATTTTCGAATTACAAATACTCGAGAGGACTTTTGACTTCACCCCGATTCTGAGAGACGTTTCATGCGAGCAAAATATTCTAGAGACTTAATTGTTGTGTATTCTGGATCTCCGACTAGACCTGGGGACCAAGATCATTTTTGGTCTACGGGCGTTTTTCGACGGGACCTTTTTGGTCCAGGTTCACCTGTGATTTCCGAAATCAACTCACCTATGATTTCCGAAATCAACCCACCTATGATTTTCAAAATCTCTAGTACAGAGATAGTATCGTTGACTACCGCTTATCATTTTGCCGTCCCTGCTGAAATGGCCCATCTCACAGCTACTACGAGTGTTCCAACCGGGTTTACTGCGGTTAGTCTTGCTCCCATCAACACACCGTGAATGCCCAACTTCACTCTGACACTACTACCTGGATACCGTGCGTTGAATGCTTCCATTCATACTCTTGCACAAACTCCATCCGGCTCTCCTGGTGGTCCTTCTTCTTCTGGGCACTCTCTTTCTGGTTTTATTCCAACATTCCCTCAATTTCCTTTTGGAGGACCTTCTTTGTCTTCTACTAGCAATCTTAATCCTAGTGGCACTATTCCATCATTCACTCCAAATTACCAGTTTCCAGTTGGTGGACAATTTCATCAAGGTGGTATGACTCAACCCCCTCTTAGTGGGCAAATTCCTTTTGGAACACAAGTCCCAATTGGAACACAACCCCCAATTGGCACATTGCCCCCAATTGGAACACTACCTTCGATGGGAGGACCGACCCCACCTTATGGGAAAAACATACCTCCCTACTTGGCCTAGTATTGGAATCAGTTAATACAACATCCTCCTCAATCGACTGGGGGGCAACAGTTTCCAGTTGCGTTCATAATACCCCCTAGTATGGGCCAACCATATATAGGTTCGTTCAATCCCATTTTGGGGGCGAATGCTCAAACTCACGTCCCTGTTCCAGGGTATACTCCTATGAGCTACTATCCTCTACAACCACCACCGAATATGCCTAGATCTTCACATTATATGCAGACTGCTTATGGTCCTACTAGTTTGCCGACAGGGCTTCCTCCCAAAAGCCACCAGTACCCACAAGTGAATCGACAATTACCCTTTCTCACCACTTTGGATTTGTCGGATTTGTCAAGGATTTTAAACGATCCTATTCGTCACTCTCCCCAATGGCCTGTTATACTAGCCAAGCTTCCATCAGACATTCCTAAATTCGACGGAAAAGCGGGAGAGAACCCAAAAAATCACATTATGACTTTTCACCTATGGTGCTCATCCAACTCATTGATGGATGACTCTATTCGTTTACGTCTTTTTCAATGAACCCTCACAGGTTCTGCTGTGAAGTGGTATATCGAATTGCCACGAGGTTTCTTCTCTGACTTCAACACCCTAGCCATGGATTTGCTTACTCATTACTAGTTACTGATCTGTTATGACACAGGGAACGAGATTTTGACTTCCTTCAAACAGAAAAAAGCCACTCATATATCCGATCACATTCATGAGTGGCGAAGGAGATGACATCTCATTAAACTTGAGCTCCCCGATCAGTTGTTGGCAGAGTGGTTAAAAAAATCATTTGTGAACAACATCGGTAAGGACATTTCCATGGGTGGCGTAGTCACGGAAGAGCAGACTATAAATCGTGCTCAATATCTTGACCTCATTTACTCACAAATAGGAACCCTTTACGATTTACTACCTGACTTACCTCATCCTAATACTTCCAACACTTCAACTACTCCATATTGTTAAAAACAAATCTAAAAAGGGAAGGGGTAAGAATAAGGAGGGAAAAAATACTTCTCAAGCAGAGAAAACCAAAACTACCCCTATTGACGATCGGGATAAGCACAAACCACGATACCCTTGTCTTATCTATGGTGATGATCACTACACGAAGGATTTGCCATGGTGTGCTGAGGTCACTAAGTTCCTTCAAGGAGCTCTAAGACCACCTGCACCAGCCGTTTTGTCTCAACCCTTCCCGTCTCAACAACAGGCTTAGTTGGTCATTCACGACCAACCCTCCTCTTCTACCACCTCCTATGTTTTGATGTGTACTGGAAATTCTAAGCAGAGCAATGTTGCACTCACTACTCAAGCCAAAGATTATTCTCCCTCTAAGTAGAAGGTTGATGATTTACCCCCTTCCTTGGTACATCACTCTCCCGCGACTCCACCTACCAATGGTCCTATTCATCTCGAATGACCGAGCCTCGACACAGTTCTGCGAACCCCCCCAAAGGGTGTCGTTCGGAAGTCATTTTTCAATCCTCATGCTCATTCCACCTAGAACTACAACATTTTTGAAGATCTGGCCCAAGCACCTTTTGTGATGTCAGCCCTCGCAGTCCTTCAAACTTGTCCCACACAATGGAAGGCATTGTTGAAAGCTATCGGTGGAATCGATCCGACGGATACGAATTTAATAATCTTTGACTTGGAAGATCACATTCCAAGGTTACCCCCTCAACTTGCATTCTATATCCAAGTGATTGTCTTTGACAAAAACATTTGTCGAACCGTTATTGATGAGGGTGCCTCGACATGTGTTATGTCTCTTGCTTGTTGGAAAGCCATTGGCTCTCGTTATTTGAATGAATCTCAAAATACTCTTAAAGCCTTTAATGGCTCCAGTTTTAATCCCTACAGTGTCCTTCCTTCGTTTCCCATCATGTTAGAAGGTAAAACAATCCAAGTTGAAGTGGAAGTATTTGACGCTCCCCTTGATTACAATCTTCTTCTTGGCCGTAGCTAGATTGATTCCATGCGCGCAATTGTGTTGACCCTTTTTCGTGTGGTACGTTTCCCACATCAAGGTAAGGTTGTCACCGTCAATCAACTAGCCTTCTTCAATTCCAATACCCGTACTAGCAACGTACCGTTTATCGCTAAAACCCCACTAGGTTATGAGAATGTCGATGTAGGCCTTCTCAAGGACTCTTCGTTAATGGGTACTTTCCCCATTCCACTTCCCGATGTTCCACACTCATTGGTTGCTTCCATCAACATGATCTCCACCTTGCCTCACAAACTTCCTACGTCTCATGACCCCTAGATAGTACCTAACCCTGGAGATCATCTTCGTTTCGACGACGAAATGTCGTTAAGTCTAGTTGAATCCGCCTATCAGGCCATTCAATCGGAAACACCTTCTATCCCCTCTCTTGACGAGTTGTCTCCCGATCCTTTCCATGTCATTTTTCCCACAGATAAGATGATCATGTCTGTCATGGAGGACACCCCTTGGGACGATGGGCATCATCGTTCCATCCTTTTTCTGGAGCAACATACTCTTGAGAACTACCAATGGATTTCGACCCCGTCGACCGTTGTCGTCATCTCGACTGTTCCCGAGTTTGCACACGATGTGTTTTCCGAAGGGAACTTAAGAAATATCTCACCCACTATTCCCCTTGACATATCCATCAAACCTGGTATCGTCGAAAATGTCCATATTGGAGCTTCATGTTCCCTTGACGAAATAGTCACCTATACGTCCCTTTCCAAAGAGTTTCGTGACATCTTCACTTGGAGCTACGAAGAAATGCCGGGTCTCGACCCTGAGATTGTGATACATGAGATAAAGACATACCCCGACGCTAAACCCGTCCGACAATGCCTTCGTCCAGTTCACCCACGTAAAGCGGTTGCTATCAAGCTCGAAGTCGAGAAACTTCTGAAAGATGGCTTTATTTATCCGGTGGCTCTCACAGACTGGGTTTCCAATCTTGTCTTGATTGACAAGAAACAAGGCACAATTCATGTACGCGTTGATTATAGGGATATCAACAAAGCTTGTCCCAAAGACAAATTTCCTACCCCCTTCGTTGATTAGATTGTCGATGACTGTGCCGGAAGTGAAATCTTCTCTCTCATGGATGGTTTCTCCGGATATAATCAAATCAACATTGTTCCCGAGGATCAACATAAGACTTCTTTTATTTGTCCTTGGGGTACTTTTTCCTATTGGAAACTTCCCTTCGGTCTTAAGAATGCTGGCGCAACTTTTCAACGCACTTTGTCTTATGCTTTGCATGATATCAAACACATCGTTCAACCATATTTCGATGATTTACCCACTCACTCAATGTGTCGAGTTGATCACCCAAAACACCTCTGATCCATTTTCATCCGCTATCGGTTCTACCATATTCGTTTGAATCCTCATAAGTGCATTTTCTGCGTAGAATCCGGTCGCCTTCTAGGTTTTATCATTTCAAGTCAAGGGATCCAAGTGGATCCTTTAAAGGTTGAGGCGATCCTTAATCTCCCTCCTCCTTCTAAACTTCTCCAGTTGCAAAGTTTGCAGGGGAAAGCAAACTTTCTTCGTCGTTTTATCCCCAATTATGCAGAGATAACTAGTGGATTTATGTGGCTATTAAAGAAGGATTCAGAGTTCGTCTGGGATACCATCGCCAACAATGCTTTTGAAGCTTTGAAATGATCTCTAATGAGTGCTTCGCTTCTCTTTCCCCTCGATTACAGTCACAATTATTTCCTTTATCTTGCTACCTCGGAGTACACTATTGGTATGGTTCTCGTCCAAGAGGATGATGCTAACGATGAACATGTTATCTACTACTTGAGTTGAAGTCTAATGCCTACTGAAATCAAGTATTTACATGTCAAAAAACTGGCCTTGGTTGTCGTTCAATTCGTTCAACGCTTTTGGCACTATATCCTCTCGCGCAAAACTACAGTGATTTCTCACTGCAACTCGATGAAACACATTCTCACATGTCAATTTCTAGGGGGGAAATACTCCAAATGGATTGTGATTCTCCAGGAGTTTGACTTGGAATTTGAACGTGCCAAGTCCAAGAAGTCCTTAGTCTTTGCTGGGTTGATATGTGATTTTCCCCATTCTGCCATGGAAAATGTAGCAGATGATTCATTACCTGATGAATCTCTTTTCCTTATTAGCACTGATGATCTTTGGTATGGTGATATCATTATATATCTCCAAACCCAGAATTTTCAGCCAACTTTGTCCAGTACTGAACGACGTCGAATACTCTACCAAGCTCGTCAATATATTATCCTTGGGGATACTCTTTATCGTCAGGGGATTGAATCTATTTTTCGAGGTTACCTAACGTTCGACGAAGCTGAGAAAGCTCTGAATGAATGCCATTCTAGAGCATGTGGTGGTCATATGTCTGGGTATGCTACTGCCCATAAGATCTTGCGAGCATGGTATTTTTGGCCTTCTTTGTTTAACGACTGCATCATCGCCATTCAGAAATGCCATGCTTGTGAGACCTATAATCAGAAGATACGGTCACATCCCGTTCCTCTTCACCCTATGGTCTCAGTTGGTCCCTTTGCGAAATGGGGCATTGATTTCATGACATGTCACCCTCACTCGGCCGGGGGGCATGGTTACATTATTGTAGCCGTTGATTACTTTAAGAAATAGGCGGAGGCGATGCCGACATTTGACAACACTGGAAAGACCGCAGCCTTATTCATTTTTAATCACATTATAGCTCGTTTTGGTGTGCCCCAAGCTATTGTCACCGATCATGGTAGCCACTTTAGGAATTTTATGATGTTCGAACTTACTGAAAAGTTGGGTCTTCACCATGATAACTCAACGCCCTATTACCTGCAAGCCAACGGGCAAGTCGAAGCGATTAACAAAGTTCTCATAAATATGCTCTGACGAATGATAGGGATTCATAAAACAAGTTGGCACACAATGTTTTTTTTGGCATTGTGGGCTTACCAGATATCCGTCAAGTCTGCTATTGGGTTTACACCTTTCTGGTTAGTCTATGGTGTGGAATCCTTTCTCCCGATTGAATGCGAGATACCCTCTTTAAAACTAGTTGTTGAACTCCTACCAAACACTTCTGCTGAAGAAGAATGTCTATTGTATCTTATGTGATTAGACGAAACTCGATGCGATGCCTCCCTAGTCATAGAAGCTCAAAAAAAGCGTGTCAAGGCCCAATACGACAAACATGTCAAGCCTTGCATTTTCTCCGAAGGAGAGCTCGTTCTCCTCTATGATCAAGATTGAGATATGCTAGGAGCTGGAAAATTCGAAGCCATGTGGCAAGGTCCTTATATCGTTCGACGAGTTTTGGAAAAAGGAGCTTATGAGTTAGTAGATTATGATGGTATCCTTTTGAGTGAACCCAGGAATGGGTTGTACTTGAAGAAGTATTATGCATAAAAAAATCTGTGCACGAGTACTTGTATTTTTATTGTATCATACTTCTTGTGTGTTACTATAGCTTGCTTTTGTCGTTATCTAGTCTCTGCCCTTATGTGACGTTATGTTTGATTTCCAGATGTCGAAGTCTTCGCTACCCTATATTGGCTTCGCTGATGACACTAGCCATAGTACTCAGAACCTTGCTTCCGCTGCATGGGCAATTTACGCCCCTACAAACGAACTTGTCTCCTTACGAGGTGTGTTCCTCGGCCGTGTGACCAACAACATTGCAGAGTATAGCGTCGTTATTGAATTATTGGTTGATGCTATCTCGCTTGGAATTCCTCATTTGGTTGTGTGACTTGATTCACAGCTTGTAGTACTACAGTTAAGTAATGTCTATACTATTCGAAGTCTTATTTTGTTACGGGTGTATTTGCGAATTCGCCTCTTGGAACGTTATTTTGATTACATTGAATATCAACATATTCCTAGATGTCTAAATACATTAATAGATGCATTGGCTAATTATGTATTAGACAAACATTTGAATCATCTATAAATCAATCACATCAATATTCACACAACACATGATAAACTGGTAGAAGTCATCTGTATATATAACGATCAAAAGAGTTTTTTTACAAAAAAGTTTGTCCGAAGACCAAAATGTCAAAATTTGAAGCTCATAGCTTCTACAAAGTGACGTCATGGATGATGTTCATGGTAACACACGACTGCCCGAGAAACCTTATGGAGCAGTCGACTCATGGACCTTGACACTCCTACAGTATGACACTGATCGTGTCGTGGAACCTCTTCAAGAGGCATGTCTGGAATATCTGCGGCCAGGCCCTCTATATTTTGTTCCACTACTTGATAATCCTCAGCATATTGTGGTGTTGTTGCTACCTCTCCTTGCCGCTGAATGGGAGAAGTACCAGGAGGTCTGTAAGGTCCAACATCTGTGTCATCAAAAATGAATTTTGTACTTAGTCTTTGGACGAACTTATAAAACAAAAACGTTTAAATATGATAAAAATTCACAAAAACATTTAAAAAGAAAAAATGTGTGTACTTCTTACCAAGTTCCCCCCACTGAGCATCCTCTGGCAGTACTAAGTCCAGATCTCCTCGGAAATCCAACGTGGCATAAGAATAATCATCAACCATCAACATCTGTGGTTGAAGCCAGTCAAAAAAAGTATCATCATACTTGATGATCGGTCCAGCTACGTGCCGGGCCATGAGCCGACACCATCTTAGCATCCTTGGATCCTTGGGAGTCGGTAAATTCCACTCAACCCGCAGCCTCAGTAATGGAACCCTCTCAAGGAAGAAGGAAACTAAAAAAGATCCGTACCCAAATTTCTTTAGGTCACCTCGTCTGCATTTGGTCAACTGCTTTTTTATACTACGAAGCACTGCATCTACCCAGTTGAAAACCTGAGGTTCAATACACTCTATAGCATACTGGAAGTAACTCTGTAGCACCATGTGAGGAGCAGAAATCCCAGCCATTCGAGATATGGTGAATAGGATAGTACGGAGGGTCAAATATCGTACCCCCCAAATAACTACTTTTCCTTTCTTTCTCTCTGCCTCGGGAACACAGTGTAAACAACAATACTCACTCATGGGTAGCCCACCACCTCTGCTACCAGTCAGGCTCACGTAGTGCCCACGCTGTGACAATCCAGTCAAAAAGTAAATGTCCTCAATATCAAAGGACAGTGTGTGGACCCCCACATGAAATACCTGTTGATCGGGATCCCACATACGCACAAGGTACTCTAATAACCTGACCTGGGCCCTCATGCCCGGGATACAAAAGTACTTCAGAAGGCCACAGTTTCTCAAAGAAGCAATAGTAGGTGGATGATTTCCGGCAATTGCATTGTCTTCCTCGTGCTCCCTTTCACGCCATTCAAGAACCATTTTGATGGCCAATTACCTGCATAGGAAGCACAAAGTGAAGATTAGCAACTCTATTTAGTAATTGGTTCTTTTTTCATTGAGTAAAATTTAAAAAACTTTTGTACTTTGCGGTTCTCGCAGGTGCCCTTTGGGCACAGTGCGAGAACCTCACAGGCTGCTGTGGGATCACCTGCGAGAATCACCCATTCTTGCAGGTCCTGTGTAGCCCACCTACGGGAATGGATGAGCGCAAGTAGGGCTTGTAAAATCAACTCAAAAAATGAATTTTAACCAATGAAAATGAAAAATTAAACCATGAAAGAGTAGAGGACAAAGAGCCTACCTCACTATCGCTGATGGCTCGACAAATGGACGCTCGTAACTCCCACAATTTGACGCCGAACTTCGAGGGTAAAAGAGGGTTTTTGAGCTAAATAGTGGAAAAGTGAATATGATATGGTAAAAATAGTTTTTACTCCTTTTTATTTACTTTTACCATGTTATTTAGTTTTTTATGATTATTTATCTATTAAACCCTAATCCCTAATGTCCTTTTGAGCGTAACTTTTGCAGGCGTAATGACTTCGATGTTTATATCCAGGGATGTAGACATAATTTTTCTTTTTCCATCGCATGTTTTGATTGTTTTTTATGGTTTTTTCATAAAACCTCGAGCGTGGTCTTTGTCCGTTCTCGTTCTCGAAAATACATGAGAACGCAGTCGAGCATACTTTTATCACTTTTTCGGGCTCAACGAGGTTATACGAAAAAGGAACCCCCCTGGAGTCCTCTTTAAGCTCTTTTCAGACTCTCTAAACATGAAAAGATTGTCGAGCGACCTTGCTATTTTCACGCTCGATAAAGTATTTGAAGAAAGCATCTGGTGAGCGATAATTTATCTCTTTTTCGGTCTCATCCAGACTATTTTATGAAAAAGGAACTGAGAGAGTTCTCTTTTAAGTGTTTTTCCAACCTCTGTAATCATAAAAAACCTTTGAGTTTTCTATCTTTGGACTCGTTAAACAAAAATTGACAGATCCATAATGGGACTGAACCACTCCTTCTTAGGGTTCGTTAAACATACTCCGTAGGACTTATCCAAAGGATAAGATTATATCAACAAGCATATGTTATCCTCCTCAAGCTTGTGTAAAAATAAAGAGGTACTCGCCAGAAATGGTGGGGGAAAATTTGGGAAAGGGATATATTATCATCTTTGTATTGATTGGCAGTAAGTGTCACTCTTGAACATGACACCCCCTATTCATTATATTTGAAGCCGGTTTGGGAAATCCATTTGTCTCTCATTCGATTTGCTACAAGGTCATTCCCTGTGTCATCTTTGAGTCAATGCTGCCAAATCATTGGTCGTGTCGTTCATATGTTCAAGAGAATTCAATCTAAAACCTCTATTGAGTCGGCCATATGCAGTTGTCCATTCTCTCTGTGTCGGCCTTCCCTGTGTCCAGTTCAATCTACATCATACTATGTTTCACCTTCAAAATCTATTACTCGTTTCATGTCATTGATGGGGGATACATCAAGGCCCTCCTGTGATGAGTTTTGTTCCATCGACTTCATCTCATTATCCGGAATCAAGACTTAGAAATTCTTTGGTAGCTTGGAGCTTGCATGCCTCAATGGCAGGTTTCCTTGCTTTCGACAGTGGGTTTACATCAATGACCCCTGATCGAAAGATTCCATCGATTGTTCAACTTCAACTCACTCATTCACATTCGATGGCTTGTACTAGAGTACCTTGAGAGTCATTGACATCAATGGTGATTTCCCTCACACTTATTAACGGTTTCATCAATGACTGGTAATGAAGTGGTTTCTACCATGTTCGACTTTGACACATGTAATCACATGGTTAGATTTTTACTTTGGGCGACAAGATTGAAGACCCTGGATATCATCTTTTTGTCCAGGTTGCGATGGAGTCTATATAATTTGCAACACATAGATCCATTGTGTACGTCTCGTGGCTATGTCATCTTAACTTGAAATTTCTCACATAGATCCATAGTGTATTCTTGGTAGCTATGCTATATTTTGACAGCATGGATCCATAGTGTATGATTGGTTGCCATGACCTATGTCTACAATGTCATTTGTCTATGATATGAGTATGGGAATGCCTACCTCAGAATTGGTATATATGATATTTTGCAGATGCTTGGTTGTTTGCAGGTTTCCGATTAGGTGTGCTCTTGGTTTCCGACGCACACATACTGCTTACAAAGTCTTTCGGTTGTCACTGATTCCAACCTCATACTTTGGGGGGCATTCTGTTAACCATGATTTTGGTCATCATGATGATGTATTGATGATGGTGTACTCAGGCTCTTCATAAGAACTTTCTCCTGAGAAAAGTTACTTTCATCTCTTCCCAGAAAACTCATTTTTGAAGAAGGTTCGCAGGCTGCTAATATATTTGGGTGCGAGAATGATCCATTCTTGCAGGTTGCCTTAAGCCAGGGTGTGAACTTCTCACACTGTGTTGAATAGCCAGGGTGAAAACTCTTCCTAAAGCATGGAAAAAGATGAATTCTTGATGTTTCTAGAAGGGAATCTTCTAGAAGAATGGGTTGGCATTCGAATGATTATCCTTGTATTGGATTCCCTGATATTGTGGGATCATTCTTATCCAAGTAACTATCTCATTCTCTCCTATATATTGAGGGAATTCTCATGGAAAAGGTTAAGCAAGATTCATTGGAGAATTGGTGAAAGAATTGTGTGAAGGAC
>CBVK0104428708.1:0-13258 GCA_900067695.1 Picea abies
TACTCTAAAGCTACCCAAAACCATTTTTCCTGGACTTCACTCTCCACATCGTCTTGAGCATCCTTGCTCTAAGTCCTAGCAATCTTAATCCAAGGAAACCCCCTTGAGCTGGAGGAGAGTTGAACTGAAGTGAAAGAAGGTTGGTGAGGTGACAGTAGTCTTCCCTCTCGATTACACAGGATTGCTTTTGAGCTTTCATAATTTAGCTCAATAAGTGTGAATTTGTGCGATAACAAGCCCCATACAACCTCTCTACCAAAAATAAAACAATCGTATAACCTCCCAAGAGCTAAGAATTGATCTGTGCAGCTATGGAATGGCTCCGTCATGTTTGTTGGGCTATATATTGACCCTCAATAAGCTATAGGAAGCCAGATAAACCTCTAAAACTTAACATGAAGCTCACAACAACCAGGGTAAACCATAGTGGCAGCTTTCATTACTTCCAACAGTCAAATTCACAAGAAAATCAGATTTAGAAACTCCCTACAACATTGCATCATCCAAATAATGGTGTCCACAAATCTCCAATCTCAAAAATAAACCAACAATGGAGGATAGAGCATTGTTGCTACCCTTTCGATGCTAAGGTGAATGAATCTACGAAGTAAAACACAGAGCAATGACATGAAATAATTCTCACACCATTAAAATAACTCAAACAAAAATTTAAATACAACGCTAGAAACTCCCTACAACATTGCATCATCCAAATAATGGTATCCACAAATCTCCAATCTCAAAAATAAACCAACAATGGAGGATAGAGCATTGTTGCTACCCTTTCGATGTTAAGGTGAATGAATCTACGAAGTAAAACACAGAGCAATGACATGAAATAATTCTCACACCATTAAAATAACTCAAACAAAAATTTAAATACAACGCTAGAAACTCCCTACAACATTGCATCATCCAAATAATGGTATCCACAAATCTCCAATCTCAAAAATAAACCAACAATGGAGGATAGAGCATTGTTGCTACCCTTTCGATGTTAAGGTGAATGAATCTACGAAGTAAAACACAGAGCAATGACATGAAATAATTCTCACACCATTAAAATAACTCAAACAAAAATTTAAATACAACGCTAGAAACTCCCTACAACATTGCATCATCCAAATAATGGTGTCCACAAATCTCCAATCTCAAAAATAAACCAACAATGGAGGATAGAGCATTGTTGCTACCCTTTCGATGTTAAGGTGAATGAATCTACGAAGTAAAACACAAAGCAATGACATGAAATAATTCTCACACCATTAAAATAACTCAAACAAAAATTTACATACAACGCAGCAACCAACAACTCATAAACAGAAATTAGCAAAGCACATCAAACAATTCACACACCCATTAACACTATACATATCCCGTAAACCCAAATGGGAAAACCAACATTCAATTGGCTTCAGCAAGGCTCTATTATTATTCAACAATGTGCAGGTCACGGGCTCTCTGGTTCATCTTCATGCTTCACAAGGAAATCTGGGCAACATGTATGTTCCCAAGCCAATTTTTTCACTTGGGAACACTAACTGACCATTGAATTAACTGTTTGATTGTTTGTATATGTAGGTTGGCCTCTAAAATTTCGGCCTTAGGGTTATATTCAGTTATTCAACACAATTCATGAATATATACTCAATACAATGCAAGATCTAATCAATACACAAGATATGGAACTCCAAAGCACAGATATGACCTTTTTATTATGAAAAGCAAGAACCTGATACAATATAGAAGCAAATCTAGAATAACATCATATGGCTCCAAGATAGAAGATATGAGGTGCTACAAAATGCTCCCGACAATACAAAATGAGCCTCCAAGGTTGAATATATGATGAAGGACCAAATACAAAAGAGCTAGGGTTACGTCCAACTCCCTAGCTGTTGGCACGTCATGTTGGATGGATGAGAAGGCCAAGGTTTCAGCCCAGCTGAAGGAGACCTCCAAACGATACCAAACTTCATCAAAAGATAGATCAGGACAAGGGAAATCCCTCCCTGAAGTATGAAGCTCAAATGCCAAGTCTTTCCCCTCCAAACTGTTGAAACCCTAATCAAGATTGCGCCCTCCTGAAGCCCTGAAGTGCCCAATAATTCAGCCCTGATGAAGGAAGCCTCCAAAACTCTTGAAACTCCCTAGGATGATAGCTCGGGCTACCACAAGTCACTCGGAGAAGTCTCACAATCAAATCTGAGGTATAACCCCCTAGATCTAACAATATCTGAATCACCAATGCGCCCTCCTTCTCTCAAAGCCGTCCCAAATCTGTAGATAATAACCTGGCCGAAGTAACTCCTCCAAAATGCCTCCAAACTGATGAACAAGGTCCTGCAAGCAAAACCAAGTCAGGAACATTACAGCTGCTGGCACGTCCTATTGGATGGATGAGAAGGCCAAGCTTTCGGCCCAGCTGAAGGAGACCTCCAAACGATACCAAACTTCACCAAAAGATAGATCAGGACAAGGGAAATCCCTCCCTGAAGTATGAAGCTCAAATGCCAAGTCTTTCCCCTCCAAACTGCTGAAACCCTAATCAAGATTGCGCCCTCCTGAAGCCCTGAAGTGCCCAATATTTCGGCCCTGATGAAGGAAGCCTCCAAAACTCCTGAAACTCCCTAGGATGATAGCTCGGGCTGCCACAAGTCACTAGGAGAAGTCTCACAATCAGATCTGAGGTATAACCCCCTGGATCTGACAATATATGAATCACCAATGCGCCCTCCTTCTCTCAAAGTCGTCCCAAATCTGTAGATAATAACCTGGCCGAAGTAACTCCTCCAAAATGCCTCCAAACTGATGAACGAGGTACTGCAAGAAAAACCCAAGTGCTAGAATATCTCTAGGCCCTGTCACAATGTTGGATCGAACTTCCCTTCATGCAATGGTGCAGCCCTACTAGAAGACCCTCAATGGTACGGCCTGCTGCCCTCCTGAATCAATGATGGAACCTATGAAGAGTCTAGAATCGTGTGGGTGGAGTACTTCATCCCCGAGACCAAGCTTGGAACAAGGTGAGAGGAACCTTTCACCACTGAGTTGTTCTCTAGGGTTTGTAATCTCAAAACTCCCAAAACTGTGTGCTCAAGAGCTCAACAAGCAAATACCAAATATCCAAGATGAATGAAAGGTGCGCCCTAGCCTTTCCTTTATACTTCCATTATGTTTCCTTGATGAGTTAGTTTAACCCCTAGGTTCAACTCCTAACTCAACCTCCAGCGTTCTAATTCTTCATTGAGTTACTTTTTTCCCTTTTTCCCTTTTTCTAAGTCAACTTCAAAATATAACATTGAGTTGGCTGACTTGTCCCCATGCTGCATGAGACTATGGTCTAGTGGGGATGGATAGACCACTAAGTCTTCCCAAACCTCTTCATCAAGAGGTGGGGGACATTACACAACATTTCCTTCACTCTCTAGCAATGAATCCCTCTTCCTTTGTGGGGAATTGGTATATAAGAGGATGGCTCAACTAGAAGATAGTCGAAAGGTCAAGCACCCCCAACCCTTCAATTTCCCCAAGCTCTTTGCTCCTCTCTTGTCTTTTCTCTCTATTACATTTAAGGAGAATTATCATGCTTTTATTTTTTAAATACATGATATATATAGATAGATAGATACACACACACACATGCTTTTTCTTGCAACTTTACATTTCATATGTTAGCTTATGATATGATATTTTAATGCAATGGTGGACACCAATCATGATGGCATGGGGCCCTTCACACCAACAACCCAGTCTCCTTTTTCATTCGTAGCCTTGAACCTTGCCCATGTCGATCATCGTAGAGCCTATGTCAATAGCCATATCACTTTGTGCGGATCTGATTCGGATCACAATACGGCCGAGTATGAGGGCCTGCTACTTGGAGTTAGGATGGAAAAGGATAAAAACATCAAAGTATTGAAGGTATGTGGAGATTTTGATCTAGTGGTGCAACAAATTACTAATCAGTGTTCAACAAAAAATGAAAGGCTTAAAAGTTACCATAATGCAATCAGGGATTATATTGACTTTCTATTAATGTTGTGCCTAGAGAGCAAAAATTAAAATTCCATCACTGATTTGGTGGATGTTTCAACTTCTAAATTGCAGCCCCCTCACTTCAAAGGTGTCATAATGGAAGTTGTTTTAGACCTATAAAGTCTAATAATGTTAACCATTGGCACATATTTAGAGATGAGGAGCATATTCCTAGATATTTGCATAAGACTTTGCTTTGCAGTTTTTGATGCAACAGTTGAAATCAGCAAGGGAAAGGATTAATGCAGTGGATACGAAAGAGGATGAGCCAAAAATGATACAGCTAACAACCAATAAAATACCCAAGGGCTCAATTTCTCTTGAGACAATGTTTGACCAGGATTATGGGGACAAACTTACATCATGATCATATTAGTGTTACTGCTGATTTTTTTGAGATTAATCTCGGGACCTCAAATAGACCCAAGATTGTGAAGATTGGAAAATCATGCACACCTCTTGGATGGAAAAATATCCAAGATTTATTAGAGAATTCCGTGATGTTTTTTCTTACAATTATGATGATATAAAATCTTACGTTATTGATGTTATTAAGCATGCAATCCCTTTGAAGAAACATGCCAAGCCATTTCCATAAAAGCAAATGCCCATCAATCCCAAGTTCGCACACATCATTTAAGAAGAGATTTATAAGATGCGTGATGCCCAAATCATTGCTCCTATCAAGTGTTCTAATTGGGTCACTAACATTGTATCAATATGCAAGAAAAGCGGTGAGATAAGCTTGTGCATTAATTTTCGTAATTTGAATATCATGCCATTAAAGGATAATTACCCCTTAACTAATATGGAGTAGTTGTTGTAGAAAGTCACAAGAGTTGAGATGTTATCAATGCTCAATGGATTTTCAAGGTACAATCATATTTTAGTGGAAAAATAAGATTAGCATAAGACCGCTTTCACTACCCCATGGGGTACTTCTGCATAAATGTGCATGCCCTTCAATCTAATCAATGTCAATGCTAACTTTCAAAGGTCCATGGATCATGCATTTGCTTATCTGATTAATCTGATTATTGCTCTTTATTAGGATGATCTGACTATTTTTTTCTAAATAGAGGAACAACCGTATTGATTACTTGAGAAAGATCTTTGAGTGATGCAAACAGTTTGGCATTTCATTGAACCCAAAGAAATCATTTTTTAATGTGACTGAAGGTAAACTTTTGGGCCATGTCGTAAATAAACAAGGGGTAATGATCGATCCATCTCAGGATATTCACTTGCCACAGAGTAAAAAACAGATTCAATCTTTCTTCAATAAGATCAACTTCATGTGAAGATTTTTCCAAATTTTGTTGAAATTACTAAACCTATTTCAGATTTTCTCAAGAGAGATCAGAAGTTGGTTTGGATAAATTAAGAAAGCAAGCATTCAATGACATAAAGCAAGGAACATAAAGTGCCCCTATGTTGGTGAGCAGAGCGAGAGCATTTTTTATATAAAATGCATTTTTATATATTATAATGCATTTATATTAAAAAAATGCAGAATGCCAAATTAGTGGCAGAATATATGAAAATATACATATTTGTGCTACTTGTAGATAAGAATCAAGATAAAATAAGTTAAGATAATTCTATTAATATTCAACAAATAACCACAAATAGGTCAATGGGACTGCTAAGTACAAAAGTATCAATACATTGTGGGAGTGCAATGACCACTCCTATAGAAACCAAAGACAGATCTAATCTAAGATGTAAATTCTCTATACTAGGAAAGAAAGAAGTGCTACTGGAAGAGCCAGATATACGCAAGAACCTCTAAGGGTTTAAAAGATAAAAACAAAAGACACCCTAGAGGGGAAATGCCTAAGAGGAGGGCACAAGGGCAGTGCTCCCTGTATCTATTGTATGAAGAAGAGGAGGATATCTTGCTACATTATTATAAAGTTAGAAATGTCATCCATGGTAGATTAATGATTAACCATTCAAGAATCAACCATCTATCAATGACAAACATAGAAATTCCTAAACCATATAATAGGAAGTAGACCATTGATTTATGGAATGAAATAGGCTATCCACCAATTGTCAACATGGGCCAATTGTCAAAATAGGCCACCTGCATAAGTTCTGAAATGAAAATTTAACTTAAGTATGAAGACCGAAAGGTTTGGCACAAATTCCAAGGTCATTTCCAGCTGCAGTAAAAAATAAATTTCAAAAAATTTTGAGATCTATTCCAACAGATCTGAAGGTCATTTCTAAAAGCAATGTAGCAGATCTCAACACTAGAAATATTGTTTCCAGCACAGTGGAAACCATCAACACACTACCTGAGGCACACCTACTGGGAACATTCAGACAACAGTTTAGCATAAATTTTGAGATAAAAGCATCACCTTCAACTATGTTTATCTGGTAAGAAACCCAGGCAACAATTTCAGGAGGTGTTTCCAACAAAGAAGGGTGTTGTCACGAGGGACATAAACAAAAGTCTCGAGTGCTGATTTCAAGAGGTATTTTCAACAAAGTATGAGGACCTCATATCAGTTATTAACAACAACATAAAGGCACACTTCACTAGAAGCATTTGATGGAAAATTAATGGGTTATTGGAGTATTCAATTCCTGGCAGCACCTCGGACAATATAAGGTGCATTAAATGAGAAGAAGGGCGATGTTTTAGTGGGGGTTACATTCTCTATTCATGGAAAAAAAAGAGAAAATTATTTTCAGCATGAAGGCACATTTAATAGGCCTCTTACATCCCATTTTCAACAACCATTTGGGTGCACTGCACATGGAGTTACTTTCACCATTTCCAGAATAACGTTTATGACAGCAGTTACAATCCTATTTCTGGGCAGCATTAGAACACATCACTTAGAGAGGCTACTTATCCTATTTGTGGCAGCATCGATGGTGAGTTAATGGGAAGCATTGAGAATGCATCACATTTATGAGTTGTGATCATTCAATAGAGGGCACTCATCCCAAGACACTCATTAACACAAGGAGGGTGTTCCATCTCTAGCCACTGCTCAATATTCAGTGACATGATGAAAGGAACACCACTTAGGGAGTCACTTTGTCCACTCTTCATTCCACCTATTTCACTGAACGAGAAGCACTGATATAGTCTCCCATTCTTGTTCTATAATAGATGGTGAGCTTATCCCTTTTACAGGTTGATCAGTATTTTTGAGTCTTCCATTTCTCTCATTCTTCCTTCTTGCTTGTCACATTGGAGAGTTAGTAGCAGTACAGGAGATTGTTCTTGTTGGCCTTTAGAAATGATTTATAAATTCACCAACTTTGGATGTAATAATGGGATTGGTAATACAGATATCTTCTCTTTGGGCAATCAAAGAAAACTTTTATGTGGAGTGTGGACTGCTTGATGTTATTATCTGTTTGATGTGATATTTATTCATTTGTAGAGTAGGACTTAACAAATATACATGCACATTTCCTCTTTTCCTTCCGCCATCACCCAAATATATGATGCACCGGTCCAACTGAGGTGAAAGGAAAGTGCTTCAACATCAACCTGATCCTTTTGTTTGCTAATTGTACCCATTAGTAGGTTCAGATCTGCAACTTACTCTTGCGGATTTGACCTCCAATCTGCAGATTGACATGGGATTCTATTCTGCATGACATACATCAGTGTCATTAAGCGATTCTAGTTTTCTAATTTATTTTTAGAGTTGCATTTCCGAAGTAGGCAGAAAACTAACATTTGTATTTTGAGGTCTGCTCTGATCTTAAAAGTTTGTTAGTTTGACCTTATATCCCCCATGAACACCCCTTGAGGCTAGAAAAGTACCATCCCAAAGCAAGAAGAAACCAACCAGGTGATGGTGTGCGCTGGCCTCTTGATTGTTACACTCAAAGTCCCTTGGTTATCTTGTGACAAATCACCAATATTAGCTTAAGTGCTAACAAGGCCCCACCAAGGAATAGGACCATTGATAAAGACCAAAGCATAAACAAGGCAAGGGATCCTCCACTAGTTTGATTTAATTAGATAAGTTTGGCTTTCACAGCAAACCATGTAATTAGAGGTAGTGCTATTGATTGGTCTTATGTGGTGGGATCCACAAATAGTCTTGAGTAATAGTGATACTCGCATGGATAATGAATTAATATGATAAGGTGGCGTTCATTGGGGCTTGTTGGACAAAGATGAGGACCTCTAAAAAATCATCCTAAAGGTGGAGTAATATGAAAGATTAAATTTTTAATGCTACAACAATGGCATTTTAGTGGATATTAAAATAGGGTTTAGAATGAAGTACTTAGGCATAGATTATAACACCATAATTCCTTGGCTAACATTTTCGCCGAATCCTATTTGGGGTATTTTCCCTGACCTTGATCATTACTTCCCTCCTTGTTGACAAATGCTTCCTTCCTTGTTGAGGTTTTGATATAGGAAAACCATCATGACTATGGATAAAAAATTTGTAAGCCACTCATAGTCTTCAACCATGTCCTTCTCAAAGTTCTAATGCATAATGTCCTCACAATATCTTTGCTTCTTTTTTGGTCCCACCTCATGCCCTTGAGCCATGACAACCTCACTAGGCACCCTTAAGAAGTTTTTCATCATAACCATGTTCCTTCTTTACCTCCACACTTGAATTTAGCACCAAACAAAACCTCTACACCATCAATTTTTTTAATTTAGCAAATTGTTGTCATTGTTAATTGGTGATCTCAAAAGTCCAACAATGACCATGATGATGTCCAATGCATACGTGTTTCTAAAGAAAAGCTTTTGGCTCTACCACTTCAATTTAACTCACAGGGTTCTTATTAGAAGATTACATATGATATGAAAACAAAAACAAGGATCATAATACAAACTCATGGAATCTTTCAAGGTGAAGCAGGTTATGAATTTTAATAAGGATCAATGGGTTAAAATTTAAAAACTACTATTATTTTTTACAAGAAATTTAAGAGGAGTTGCACATGAATAAATCAGTTCAAATGAGTTAAGCTTAAGGATCATGCCAATGGATAGAAAAAAAATTCTTTAACTTTATAGGACTAAGTGACTTGCTCATGCTTTAAAGATAATCCCATGAGGAAGTGGGGGCATGTAACAGGGTATTTATTTGTGGTGTAAACAATTGGAGGAAAACAAAAATAAGTCACCAGATTTGCTTTAAAGATATATTTGTTAGTTTTTGTTTCAAATTCCAGAAAAATCTATTTGGTACCTAGGTCAAGTCCCATGGCGTCCAAAGCATCACTAACTCTACTATAAACGAACTTTAGTTTGAAAAAGTAGTGCGCCAAAATTCCTCTTTGAAAAATCTTCTTTTGATTAATTTGAGGGAAACAGTCCAATAGCACCCACCTAAAAAAAAACAATGCTTTCATTAATTTCTATGAACTCCAGAACATGGTTTGATTGATTTCACTAATTCAAAGGGAATATATATGTTTTGGTTCTTCACAAGATTTTGAGCAACACTTATGACAGGATTTGAAATTATCTTCTAATGAAAGCTTCTGCTTGGAGGCAATCTCCACAAACACCTCAAGTCACACTTGTGGACTCCATTTGTAGGGTTTTGAAGCTTTCTTCCCTTGCAATCCAATGATAGGCATTTCTTCTACTTGTAATAACATGGGTATAAATGTGCCAGCTTGGTTCTGAATGATCTGTATGGTTCCAAACTTGACATATGGATTTGTTGGGTCAAAATTGCACCTCCCGCTTCTTGCTCAAAAAATAAAGTAGTATGAAATCAAAATGGTTTTGGATAAGGTTTGTACATTTGGTCTAAAATGGGAAACATTACTACATTTTGGGTAGCATACTATGTCAATGGCAACATTACCATTGGAAAGTTCCCATTGACTGAGGGCAGCAACCCCAATTCTATCTCACAATTGTTCTCAGACAACAATGAGAGAGAATGAACACACACTGAGGGGCTTACTAAGTTTGTTGGGAGAGCCTTTGGGACTAAGAATGGCATGATTGTCAGAGTCAAGTTGGCTGGTTACATGGTAGGTAAATTACCACAAACATGGTAGGTAAATTACCATAAACATGGTAAGTAAGTAACCACAGTTCATTCCAAATTTAGGAATATTAACCATGGAAGTTTGGAGTGTTTGAAGGTACAACCACATACACTAAACTCACAACTACAACCACAACCAAGCTAACTATATAGCTTGAAACAAAATCGCATTTCAAATAAAACATATACACTATATCTCAGTAATAAATCCTACAACAACAACATAATCATGGGATACTTCCTCATAACCATTCTCTACCCTAGTTAGAACTTAGAAAAAGTTTACTACAATAAGATAAAAACAAATTAATAAACAATTAATTTTTAACATTCGTATTACTTCTAGAGATTTGAAATTTTATATTTATTTTATTTTAACTCTAAAATCAAAATAAATGTAAACCAAAACTACTACTCTCCTTCCTAGTAACATTATAGATATTGAAAGCCAAGGTTGTTGAAGTCACTATCTTTTCTTGTCAACATCTAGGTTTCATAAGTTTTTAGGTGCACAAGGAAATGGGCCAACACTTTTCAATTATAATTACTTCTTTATTGTTTTTAGGCTTCTTGTAAAAGACAGATGATTAGTAATGTAAGTTTTTTTCTTGTCAACATCTAGGTTTCATAAGTTTTTAGGTACACAAGGAAATGGGCCAATACTTTTCAACTATAACTACTTTTTATTGTTTTTAGGCTTCTTGTAAAATAATGTACGTTCTTTTCTTTTCAACATCTAGGTTTCTTAAGTTTTTAGGTGCACAAGGAAATGGGCAGATACTTTTCAATATAATTATAATTACTTCTTTGTTGTTTTTAGGCTTCTTGTAAAAGACAGATGATTAGAAGTGTACTTTTCATAATTTTAATTGTATGGAAATGAAATAATTTTAATTGTATGGAGATGAAAAGTAGAGCCATTTCTAAGTAATGATTTTAAAACCCAATCCATGAAAAGAAATTTTAATATAAAATACAAAGAATGTTACAAGATTAAATGCGTCATCTACTGGTTGAACTATTTTCTCCCTTTTTAAAATACAGAGAATCACAGAATCGGTATCTACCCCAAATAGCTATTAGAAAAACTGCAATCAGCTACAAGCTGAAGCTACTCGGGATGGTTGACTGTGCGGTCCACATACGTGAGTTTATTATGTGCGGCTGGCTCCACAAATATAGTCTCTAGGCTCAGAAATTCATCCTTGCACTGCCCAACCCTGGAGAAATGCACGAAACTCACAGATATCCGAAACCCTCGATCAAAATCAAAATGCTTTTGCAATAGCGTTTCTACATTTGGGTAAATCAAAATCAAAATGCTTTGGGTAGCTTTAGCGTTTCTACATTTGAGTAATGGTATATAAAGGTCGATTGGTCTTTGGTCTGAACCAGCACCAACAGCTGGTAGTGAGCCTTTCCCTCTATTAAATTCCCTCAGGTGTAGGTGTACCTCCGTCAATGTGTGCTTATAATATTATAAATTAAAGTTTACAATCACTTAACGAGTATAGAATGTCTACATACCTCGAACAACGAAGTACTGGCCTGTACACCACCATTAACGACATTGCACGTACACCACCATCTCATTGATGGCATTCTATCCTCTTTCGGCACGTCACATTTAACTGCAAACCATTTACACACCTTTTAGAAAGATAAAAAGATTGAAGGAGAAAAACATCTTCGCACGTACTGTATTAATTATTTTTTTTTGGGAAAACAAGTACTGATAGTGTGTACTTACCTGGAGTAGCGAAAACAGAGGCGCAAGCCTGTATTAAAACGTGAGAGAGAAACCAGTGAAGGACCTCAAACTCGGTTCTAGAACACTGCAAATGCAAAAAGTTTAGTGGGAAAAAAATTATGAAAACACAAACACAACACAACTTTTCGCGTTAGTGTTGAATGCATACCAAAAACAATTATCTACTAAGAGGTATTTCATTTTTAATAATTTATTAGGAAAAAAAAAACCATACCTGCTTCTTCCAGTGAATAAGTTTGATAGAATTTCCCACATGGGTTCTCCACTTTTTCATCTTCGGCTTTACATTCTGCAACAAATGAAATCGGCTGGCCACACATTGCATAGAGAAAAAATAAAAAATGAAAACTTAAATAGAGATCAATCAGAAACACCAAATGCAACCCAAAACTCGAAACAAAAAAACAGATAAAGAAGATGGACTATAAAATCTAACCTGCATGGCCATGCAGCAAACCAAAACAAATATACCCAAAAATAAAAAATAAAAAAGCCAAGCCGTATGCAGAATAGGGGAAGAAGAAAGCCAAGCCGTATGCAGAATAGGGGAAGAAGATGAGATGAATTACTAGTATGTATATCCTTGGCTTTTCAAATGGTCCCGAGCTCTGCTGTATTTTTAGTTTTATTTGTTTTCGCATCCACCGCCATTGCTGGTTTTAATTTTACATTTAGTAATTAATTTAGATTGAATGCGTGTAAAAAAAAGGCGTTCGTTAAATGACCACGTCAGCAAAAAGACAAAAAAAGCATGACCACAGTTCGAAAAAGACAAAAAAAAGCACGAGACGGAATTTCAAATGAATGAAATCATAAAACGAAAACGTTAGTTGAATATTCAACTTAATCCACTGTAGAAGAGATTTAAGTTTATATTTCAAAAATATATAGGTTTAAAACAAAAAAAAAATTATTTATTTGTATATTATTTAAATTTTATAAAATTTTAAAAATTTGATGGTTTGATGAGTCATAATCATTAAAACTCGTAGTTTTGAGTAATTTTTATGATATATTTATATTTTTAATAAATAAAATTTTAAAAACTAATATATTTGTATATTATTTAAATTTTAAAAATTTGATGGCTTTAATAATTTTTATGATAAATTTATATTTCGAAAATATATAAATTTAAAATTAAATTTTAAAAAATAATATATTTATATATTATTTAAATTTTATAAAATTAAAATTTTAAAAATTTGATGGTTTGACGACTGGTAACCATTAATACTAGATTTTCGTCGTTTTGAGTAATGATATATTGTTTGTACTTCATTTCCTAAATATTACAATTATCAAAATGTTATATAACATTATATATAATTATTAAAATTTTAATATAATATTAAACTAAGAGTAAACAATATTTTATAAATCACAATAACTATGTTTTAAAAGAAAAAATTAATATAAAATTATATTTTAT
>CBVK0104428751.1:2999-16126 GCA_900067695.1 Picea abies
CCCATGCTTAGGCCCACTTTTGTAATGTATAAATAGATGTCTAGGCGATGCAAGGAAAGAGGTGCATCTAGGTGATGTTGTGCTAAGTGCAAGTATGATTCATAATGCTTTGTGCATATTGTGAGAGACTTGTAGAACTAAGTGGAAGTAGTTGTAACAGATTGTGGAAGGATTTGTGTTATAACGCAAGGAAGGAAGATCTAGTGAGGTGTGCAAATATGATTTCCTCTACGGAGTGGGATTTGGATTCTCTATCCCTATAAGAAGCTTGACCAAAGATAATAAAGAAAGAGAAGAGTTGGTGGACGTAGCCCCAGGGTGGGGGTGAACCATGTACATCCTGTGTTTCTCTACTTTGTGCAATGTGTTGATGTGTTTATGTGTTATTTTCTATGTTATTTGATAGATCTATTTATGCTTTGTGCTTATAATGAATATGGATGCTAGATCTGACCTATGTATATGTGCTTAGTGCTTGAATCTTCTAGATCTAATCTATCTCTTATTCTAAGTGCTTAGACGTATTAGATCTGAACAAGTGCTGCGATGCTCTATTTTATTTGCGAGTAGATATTGGTTAAATATTTATGAACTATTGGTGCTAAGTGCTCGATTAAGAATTACAATCATAGATATGTGTCTCAACTAAGGTTGTAGACACTGGAGTCCTACAACCACCCTTGCCTCTACCTTGAGTGAGACTTCATCCGCTTCATGGGTGTTACCGAAAGGGCTGGTAGTTAGGGTTTTGTTGGTGCATTGTTGTAGCATTGAACCCTAGTTCTGCCCCTATGCCAACGAATGGTTTCGTTGTTGGGACCTAAAACTGTGATTGTTGGGAACTGAGGAAGAAGAAGCTTTGTGCAAAGATTCGACCTGAAACTGTGAAATCTCTATGCGTAGATCTGTTTCCCTAGTGCACAGCATTCTACTTGACCCGTGGAGCTCTATGCCAAGAAAAGAGGTCAGGTCTAAAGAAAAGAGGTAAGATATGTAAGATTTGTTCTTTGATAAAGGTAAGAATAGTGAAAAGTTCTAGATCTGAAAGATTTGTGCTCTGTAAAAGTAAGATAAGTGGAATTTTTTTTTTCTAAAGTATGGATCTAGGTATGTTTGATAGATTATGTCTTAGCTTAAAAACTAGGGAACTTCTAGATGAAAGAAGGTTTGATATGAATAGATTTGATAGTAATAGTGGAAGATATGTTATACTTATGCATATAAATAGTGTTTGGACTAACGAATGGATGCAGGATCCTAGAAAGAATTTTTTGTAGGTTAGCTACTATGATCCTAGCGTGCAGTACAAGAAGGGATGGGGATCATTTAAAAGAAAGTGAGGATTAACCCTCTGTTACTGATGCAAAAGACTGGGACATCTTGCTAAGGAATTCCCTGGCAGAGGATCTAGTTGTCTTTGTTGCAAAGCTATGGACCACGAAGTATTGGATTGCCCTAGAATGATTGCTAAGATTGGAGAAATGAACATGGATGATTTTAGGGGATAAATTTTGCTCATGGGCTAATTTTCCATGGTTTTTCCAAAAATGAGATTAATATTGATGAATTGTCGGTGCTAAGTGCTCTATTAAGTATTACAATCACGGATCTATGTCCCAACTAAGGTTGCAGACACTTGAGTCCTACAACCCCCCCTGCCTCTACCTCGGGTGAGACTTCATCTGCTTCGCAGTTGTTTTCGAAAGGGTTGGTAGTTAGGGTTTTGTTGGTGCATTGTTGTAGCGTTGAACCCTCAGTCTACCCCTGTCCCAACAAATGGTTTTGTTGCCAGGACTTGAAATTGTGATTGCTGGGAACTAAGAAAGAATAGTCTTTGTGCAAAGATCTGACCTGAAATTGTGAAATATCTGTGCATATATCTATCACTCTAGTGTGCAGTACCCTACTCAGGTTGTGAAGCTCTGTGATAAAGAAAAAAGGTCAGATCTGAAGAAAAGAGGTAAGATATGGAATCTCTATACTCTTATAAAGGTAAGAATAATGAAAAGTTCTAGATCTGAAAGCTTTGTGCTCTGCAGAAGTAAGATAAGTGGAAATTTTTGTTTCAACAGTATGGATCTAGGTATGTTTGATAGATTATGTCCTATCTTGAAAACTAGGGCACTAATAGATGAAAGAAGGTTTGATATGTGTAGATCTGATAAGAATAGTGAAAGATATATTATACCTATGCATAGAAAGAATTTTTGGACTAACAAGTGGATGCAGGATCGTGGAAAAAAATGTTTGCAGGTTAGCTACTATGATCCTAGCATGCAGTACAAAAAGAGATAGTAATCATTTAAAATAAAGAGAGGATTAACCCTCTGTTACAGTTGCAAAAAACCGGGACATCTTGCTAAGGAATGCCCTGAGAGAAGATCTAGTACTTGTATTTGTTGCAAAGCTATGGAGAATGAAGTATTGTATTGCCCTAGAATGATTGCTAATATTGAAGGAATGAACATGAGACAAGAAAATCCTAAGGGAGATCCAGAAACTAATATTATGGTAGATCCCCAGGAAGAATCTGAGAAAGTATTTCTACAGATGAAAGAAACTCTGAATGGTCACCGACATGTCAGATTATCAGAGATCTTCAAAGACAAAGAATGCATAGAAGCAAGAATAGGAGACTTAGACATTGACTGTGTTCTGTATGAAGAGACACAGGTGAATATTATGATAGAAAGAACTTGGGAAATTTTAGGGAAGCTTGCTCTGATTCCTTCATTGGAAGGAATAGGACTATTCAGAGGAAAACTAATAACCCTATGTGGAAAGATTGCCCAGATATCTATGAAGGCCAATGGTACTTCGGTAGAGGAATATTTTGAGATTGTTAAATTTATTGAGAACAACGCCCCATTTACCATGTTACTAGGAAAACCTTGGATTGAAAGAGATCAGAACAGAAGGAAGGAAGAAGAAGAAGTTTTGGAGCAGAAGAAGTAAGAGTTAAAAGATTTCATGACTAGAAGGATCGCACACTTGATTGAAGAATAAGAGAATGGATTGAAGCTATTTAACACTAGAGACCCAAATGTTGAAGCTACAAGAACATTAGAGTATGCATAGAAGACTGAAGTACCTACCCCAGATAAAGAAGAAATATTACCCTTGAATCCTAGGAAAGAATCTCAATAGCACGCAGTGACTATGCCAAAAAAAGATAAGAATCAAAATGGGAAAAGGAATACCGAAACGAAACTCACTGGAAATAAGGCTAGAAAACTAAGTAAGAAAAGAGATAAGATTGACAAGTTATAGAAGGTCCCAGAGGGAACTTCGCAAATGAAAAATTTACAAAATTGGAACTTCGTCAGGATATTAGAACAGTGACACATGGAACTTCGTCATGGAAAATCAATATAGTCGTTGGGTACACTATAATCATTAGATCGATGCTTTGAACGGGTAGAAAGGAATTTATGGTTCGCCACTAGACCGTTGGACCGCGTCGTAACAGACAGAACAGAGTTAATGAAGGCTCCATACCCGTTGCAAGAGATCCATTACTGAGTTACCTATTTATCTTGTCGCGCCATGTACCAAGAACACTTTTTTAAACCGAGAATCTGAGCCTGCAGACTAAGTTGATTTTACACGGTAATCTTTGCATTATTGCCATCTATTCTGCTACAGTAATTGGTTTCTCTTGAACCTAAAATTTCCAATCCCGAGCATACATGTCTGAAGAACTTAATGTAGTCGAAGAATCAATGACAGAAGTACTCATTGACCTCAAGACTGAGAGATTCATGTCGAAAAGAGTAATGTCTATAGGGGTAAAAGCATCATCAATGAGAGGAGTGAAATCCTCGACTGCTCGCAAAGCTGGACCATCCTGACCTTCAAAAGAAAAGAGAACCATGCACAAGGATGACCTAGCGAATGCAAAGCTGATACCAACCATATTGCCCACCTATATTCCACCTCTAACCAGCACAGTGAATCATGATAGCATACCCATATATTTCGAGTACACCTTGGTTACTACATACCTCCCGAAGGGGATACACACAGTTCAAGAAGACCAGGACAAGATTGCAGCGTTGAAGTTTAGTGACTTCAACCTCGGAGATGGAAAAGCATATAACATTCTCGCCCCATACAGGTACCTAACCAGAAGAAAAGGGGAAGAATTCAAAGATAATCCCCCAATCGTGGACGATGAACCTAGCGTAGTCCACCTTGTTGAATGTCAGAAACTCCCGCACTTTGTTAGACACCAGGAAGTCAATTCCTATGTCAAGCTGTTACTTTCATGCCACCATGGCGACTAATTGTGGCTAAACCACCGCATTACATTTTATCTGACATTGATCCATAGGATCACAGGGATTTGTATGCAAGGACCTGAACCACAAGATTTCTATCCCAGAAAATCCATGGACCATGCACTAGCACAGAAAATCAAGGACAACTATGGCGATGTTAAGAAGGCAACAAGAGGTTACAAGCTAGCCTCCATCCAAAATGGCACAGTGTGCCTCGCCTGTCAGTTAATTGTAGGAAAGTTAGTAAGGATTAATTGACCTACACAAGTCAACGAATTTGTCGTTGAACTCACAGGGAAGTGCACGGAAGGCCTGTAGATGAACTGGACGAAGTGCCTAGTAAATCAGCTCAAGCTAGATTTATGCGAAGCATAAGATCAAGGCTATGAATTTCACTTTATCTGGATCTTGATTCTTATCACCTTTATTGGCTGGGAGATGTCAAAAGGTGCGACCTTCCCTTATATCGATCCATTTGAGCCACCAGCCGTGAAGTTCACTACACTCTGGTATTCGAGTGATATGAACAAACAGTGGCAATCGAACATTGTTTTTCAGTGAAGTTCGCCACACTTTGGTATTCGAGTGATATGAACAAACAGTGGCAATCGAACATTGTTTTTCATACCTATTACCTTCAATTGAAGACAACCATAGAATTTGAGCCTCGCATGACTCCAAACACTCTACACTGGTTTCGGCCCCTGATGAATTTCAGCACAGATTGACATTTCATTTACATTACAGTGCGAAACAATGAACATAAGAAATAACTTCAGTCATACTACAAGCTGATGGAAGAGGACCTGGAGGAGATCACTAAGGACTGGTCAATGGACCTCCTTATCTCAGTAGACCTTGCTGAGCTATCTGACCTTGACAACCCAGAAACTATGCATGATACACCTGGACCCACCAGGACAAGGAAGACTGAAGAAGTCCAAGATTTAAGCAGTGCCTAAGTGAAGACTGCTTCCATATCACTAGAGCAAGGGGGTTATGGTGAAGAGATAAATGGCATAGAAGCTTAACAGAAGAAAGGAAAAGTAACACCGTCTAGAGATGAGACTGACCCCTTGAAGAAGAGGAAGGTTTCTCCCCTGAAACCTTCTTCCGGGAAGAAACTGAAAGCCACCATGACCAAGATATAGACTGTCCTCACCTCCAATGATTTTGACTTCATCATAGAATCCATGAATGATGCTTCACTGGAAATAGTTGAGAAACAAGAATCCAAATAGGAGATAATGTATGATAGAATTGAGACTAAACTCTGAGGGATACAACAAGCACTTTAGTCCAATCGCATAGTCTCCACTGCACCCCTGCCATTAGGAGAACTTGAGTTGGGATATGAGCCATCCCAACTCCACATATTAGCTGATACAGTCGAAGCTCCCCTTCAACAAGAACAAGAAGAAACCAAACAAGACACCCATGCCTTGAAGCAAGTGCAAGGCGTACTCATAGAACAATGCAGCACTGCATAACAAGGAAATATTTCTCTCAAAGTAAAGTTTGACAAAGAAAAAGAATAGTTGCAGAAAGGAAAATAATAGTTGCTCATGGAGAAACTTGAAGTGAAAGAAGAGGTCAGCAAAGAACTTCTCTCTGTGATAGTTGTAGAAATAAAGGCAGAGGACTCAGTCACGAACCAAGTAGACTAGCTCATAGAATCTATCCAACATCTCTAACAATGCATAGTAGACTTAGAGCTCCGCACAGTGCCCGAGACTCCGCAAGATGTAAGGGATCAAAGAGAAGCCACTGCCCAAAGCATAGTTGAGAGACTAAAGTCCCTTGCCATGGAATGCAAGCAGCTGATTAATCACAGTGCCCAGACATATGAGCAACTCACCAAGAACCCAAAATTGCAGGCACTGGAGTCGTAGCTCCAGGAAGCAAAGCAACACGCAGAGACACTACAGGCGCAGTCGAAGGCCCTGTCAGCTGTGGAAATAATGAAGCAATCGAAAGAGCAGCACACTGCCCATAAGAAGGTCCACACTATCCAGAGCAGATTTATGGAAGTAACTCAAAGGCTCCAACCTGTACAAGATAAAGCTTACCAATTGTTCACAGAAGTTGAAAGTCGAGGAGAAGAACTAGAGTAGGTTGTCAGTGCAATTGAACAACACCTAGAGGGACCTATCAATGATGTATTCATCCAAGAGTTCATTGAACAGAAGGCTGTAGAAAAACAACAAGTCCAAGCAGCTCAAGGATTTTTAAGTAGAACTAACCAGACCAGAGTGACTCGGGATGAGTCACAAGTGAGTGTTGGGGGATTGTTGGCCCTTGACCAAGTTTTGAGGGTTCTTGGTCATGTTTGACCTATTTTTTGGACTTCGACAGGCTATCGAAGGTGGAGCACAAGATGAAGTAGATATCGCGGGATCTCGGTCCATGTTTGGGTCCTTTTTGGGTTTTGGTATTATGTAAAGGGTATGGGATGTTGGCCCATGGGTTTACCCATGCTTAGTCCCACTTTTGTAATGTATGAATAGATGTCTAGGCAATGCAAGGAAAGAGGTGCATCTAGGCGATGTTGTGCTAAGTGAAAGTATGATTTGTAGATGCTTTGTGCATACTATGAGATACTTTCAGAGATAAGTGCAAGTAGTTGTAATAGATTGTGGAAGGATTTGTGTTGTAATGCAAGGAAGGAGGATCTAGCAAGGTGCACAGGTCTCATGTCCTCTACGGAGTGGGATTTGGATGCTCTGTGCCTGTAAGAAGCTTGACTGAAGTAAATAAAGAAAGAGAAGAGTTGGTGGACGTAGCCCCAGGGTGGGGGTGAACCATGTACATGTTGTGTTGCTCTGCTTTGTACAATGTGTTGATGTGTTTATGTGTTATTTTCTAAGTCCTTTGATAGATCTATTTATGCTTTCTTCTTATAATGAATATGGATGCTAGATCTGACCTATGTGAATGTTATTAGTGCTTGAATCTACTAGATCTAATTTATCTCTTATGCTAAGTGCTTAGACGTATTAGATATGAACAAGTGTTGCGATGCTCTGTTTTATATGCGAGTGGATATTGGTTAAATATTGATGAATTGTCGGTGCTAAGTGCTTGGTTAAGCATTACAATCACAAATCTATGTATCATCTAAGGTTGCAGACACTAGAGTCCTTCAACCACCCCTGCCTCTACCTTAGGTAGGACTTCATCTTCTTCGCAAGTGTTTTTGAATGGGTCTGTATTTAGGGTTTTGTTGGTGT
This sequence comes from Picea abies, assembly GCA_900067695.1. Classification (NCBI taxonomy): domain Eukaryota; kingdom Viridiplantae; phylum Streptophyta; class Pinopsida; order Pinales; family Pinaceae; genus Picea; species Picea abies. The sequence goes on from CBVK0104428751.1 coordinate 10,510, forward strand.
GTTGTTGTAGCATTGAACCCTAGGTATGCCCCTGTGCCAACAGATATACTTGTGTATCTTTAGACTTTGAAGTGCCTCGCGTCTACTTCTCGTGATGAGCATCAACGAATTCAACACCAAGTGTGAAACTATCTTATACTAGATGACACTTTGTATCGTCGAGCCATAGATTGCATTCTTCGACGATGTCTCACCCACGAAGAAGAAGAGCTTGTTTTAAATGATTTTCACACTAGAGCATGTGGCGATGATATGTTTGGGTCGGAAACAACCCAAAATATTCTACATGCAGGATACTTCTAGCCCTCGTTAATCAAGGATTGTGTGGAGGTAGTCAAGAAGTGTCACCTATGCCTAGAAATGGGATCTATCACAATCTCTGTCACCTAGAGGTCAATTTCTATCTTCTGAACACATTTTTCTAGGCGACACAACCAACGATGTTTCCGAGTATAGTGCAGTAATAAAATTGCTACATGATGCTTTGTCACATGGAATTTTGCACCTTCAGGTTTACTTAGATACTTATTTGGTTGTGTCTTAATTAAATGGGGTTTACTTTGTTTATTATCCCACTCTTCACCGAAGGTTCCTTAGGGTACGTCTCTTAGAATGATATTTTGATTACATTACGTATATCCATATTCCTAGGAGATTTTATCATTTAACAGATACTCTAGCTAATAAAGTTTTAGATTGGCATGTTGCTCCCATGTAAAAGAAAAGCACACACATACACATGTAAATACATTTGTAAAAAAATTTATCCATAAAACAGTATACAACATCATCAGTATACAACGTTGGGCTTAATCCCTCACAACATATAGTACAAAAAGTTCTTTCGGCACATAAGTGGTCCAGTGCTATCTAAGTTCTAGGCCTATTGGCCCTACTATAATGAACAACAGCATTCACAAGACATCAAAATAAATGGACCTAGGTCCGAGGCACCCCTACCACATGTGGCTTCATATCTGGGGGAAGATCCTTGATCATAGCCATAGGAACGGCATGAGTGAGAGCAGTGAGGTTCCTCTCCACTCATCGTAGGACTCTATCAGCCTCTCCAGTTGGGGGTCCTCCTATATCTACTATTCCCCCTACTGTTGTTGGTCCTACCTATAGTCAAGGACGACACCTAGTCCAGGAAAAGTTTGTCAATTGAAAAGGTCCCACATATGTACATAACAGATTCACGAGTTAGTACTCTGAAACACACATAAAAAGGATATATATGAAAATTAAAAATTTAATAATTTCAAAAATATATGTTACCTATATCTCCATGCTCTTCTCCAAGAGGCACAGGCATGTCTGGATCTCTAAGGAAGTTGATCCCTACATAGGGATAATCCTCTATAACTGGGATATGACATTCCCACTAGTCAAATAGTTTGTCATCTAAGGCCTCTAGAGTCCTTCTTCCACCCTATCTAGGCAGTAAAACCGCCCACTTGCTCACCATTGGGAAGGAGGCTACATGCCCCTGTATTTTCTCTCTAGGACTGAGACTAGGAACCCTCTCAAAGAAAAAGGAACATAAGATGGTACCAAACCTGAATTTCTTGTTGGTATGCCTACGACACTCTGCGAGTTGTCTCTTCATGCATACTATCGTGGTAGTACTCCGGTCAAAGATTGTCACCTCCAAACACTGAACTGCATAGTGCATATGTGCACGTGAGGCATGATGGAGTGTTGTGGATCTAGTAATCCACCAAATCAAGAGTAGAATCACTCATAGAGAGAGGCTGGTGATATTGTGAATAGGCACTTGAGAACCCACTTTCTTAGTACCAGCCTCACAATACACATAGTTATAGTCCTCAATGTTGAATGGCCCCGGAGGAAAGATCCTCAAGTTGAATGGTTCCCCTCTTCTAGAGAGGTCGGTTAGGAAGTATATATCCTATGTAGTTGGGGTCATTGATTGACCCTCCAACATAAAATATTTTGTATTAGAGTGTCAATACTCCACAAGAGCGTTAAGCAACCTTGGTTGTGCCCTCATAAACAGACACTGGAAGAATTTCCATAAGCCATATTGTTTCAGTGAGGTGATAGCCATAGGGTCCTCCTCAACCAAGATATCTATCTCCTCATGATCTCTCTCCCTCCAGTGAACATATATCTCATCACATAAAAATTGGAGAGGAGTTAATACTTGTATTTTTATTTTTTCAATGCAAAGGGAGGTGTACGCGGGTTGTTGACTACACAGTCGCATATGTACGCAGTCTATTTATTACTCTGTCGAAGTACATATGTGGGTTAGCCTTGGATTTCCTGCATACACACAGACATGACCCTTTTACAAGGGCACGCCCCTCCCAAAATTAAAACTAAATAAAAAAGGAAGAATAAAAATGCAAGAGGAAAAATTTTGTACTTACTTGGTCCAAGTAGGAGGGTTTTTTGTCCATCGTAGCTCTCGGAATTCACTCTTTTGACGAAGGTGTTTTTTTGAATTTGTTGTTAATTTCCAATTTTCAATGGTGAAAATGGGTTGTCAAATTCTATTTATAGACTTTTTTGGCCATTTTTTCCCTTTTTTGGTCCCCTTTTTTCACTTTTCCTGGCTTGGTGGCTACTCGTGTTCACTTTTGATTTGTCTATTAGTCATTTCGATACTTTTCTCCTTTCAATTTGGGGATTATTTTTGGGATTGGTTACATTTTCTTCATCCCTTGGTAAAATTCATTTTTTCCAATTTTTTGCATATAAGATAGGATTTCACTCCCACTTTCTGCATCTCATTGTATTTTCCACTTTTCCATAGGATCAAACCCACTGAAGTGCGACATAGAACCTTCTTTGTTTCTTTAGAAGTGTCGTAATTAGGTGGTAAATCCTACCTCTACATGGATGCCCTAGGTAGATCCTTTGTTTCATTTTTGGCATCCATGTTGTCCTTTTTTACTATAGTCTTGGGAGTCCTTGATTAGTCCTGTCATGATTACATATCGAAGCATCATTCTTTTCCTTACCCTCGAGACTCCCTAAAGAGCAAGCTTTGTTGTCTTTCAAGCTTGCTTTAAAATTCAAAAGAAACATCCAACAAGACTGTATTTATTCTTTTCTATCTCATCTTGATTACTTGAGAGAAGTATCCCCCCGAAGTCTTCTTTAAACCCTTTTCAGAATCTCTAAAATTGAAAATATTTATGAGGGATATTGTTTCCCTTCACGCTCACAAAGCTCAAATTTGAAGACACATCTGTCTAGCAGTAGTTTACCCCTTTTTCAATCTGGATGGCTATTTTATGAATGAAGGTACGCTCTAGGAACTTCGTTTCACTGAAAGAGTATTCTCAGGCATAATTTTAACCCTTTTTCGAGCCTGAGGGACTAAATTTTCGAAAAAGGAACATTCTCCTCGGTTTTGGTTTATCTTTTTTTCGGTCCTTGGAGATTACTTACAAAAAAGGAACCCCCTTGGAGTCCATAGTTAATCTCTTTTCAGACTCCCTAAATATGAAAATATTGTTGAGTGACCTTGTTCCTTTCACACTTGTTAATTGATCCAAAAAGAACATCTATTTGGCATAAGTTTAACCCTTTTTCCGACCAATAGATTATCCAAGAAAAAGGTATGCCTCAGGATACTTGTCTTGTCGGGAGAGTTCTCCTAAGTTATATTTTATAATTTTTCGGGCTAAGGAGACTAAACTTAGAAAAAGGCTATGAGTCCATAGTTAAGCTCTTTTCAAACTCCTTAAAATTGAAAAGATAGTCAAGTGATCTTGTCTCAGTCACACTCGTTAAAATGGTTTTGAAGCGACATACTTTTGGTATAAGTTTAACCCTTTTTCAAACCGACTGGACTAATTATGAAAAAGGAACACTCGAGTATTTTTTTAGTGTTTTTCAAACTCTTTAAACGTGAAAAACCATCGATCTTACCTTCTCTGGGTTCGTAAAAATTCACATGGAAGGAGTCTTGCTATGTATTAATCGCATTACATGCCTCATCCTCGCATATTTGGCCTATTGTTGGCTTCATGTTGATATTAACTGAACTTTCAAAGCATTCCTTAAATGCAAGCCTTGTAGCACTTTTTCACTCGCGATCTGACACCTTGACCCATGGAGGAATTTTCTCGAGCATCCTTATCCTACACATGTCTCCTTGCATTGAGAATCGGTATGTTCCATGCACTTGGAACTATTTTGCTTGCCCATGACACTCATTCTTCCTTTGTAATGTAGCATTCTTTTATTCTTTTTCAAGCTCGTTAAAAATTTGAAAAAGACAAAAAAAAATCAAATATTCCAAAAAGAGGGAACAAGATATACATTCTCTTTTATCAGCAACAAGATAGTCGCCCTTGGAAAAAGCACATCCTTCCATTTGTTCGCCAAGCATTGGGATCTAGTATTACCTTAGGAAGTTGTTCTCATTACATAGAGTTGTGTCCTCCTCCATTTGGTTACTCTTCCAAACATATGGAGAGTTTGTGGTGCCTCATGCATCACAAACTTATGTTAATACTATGTTGTCTAATTCTCATCATTTTGTCATGCTTTTGTCCAAGGGAAGTTTTATCCAACCTGATTCGGTTATTCCGCAGTTTATCTCTTGACCTTCATGAGTCGCCCATCTTGAGAATCTAGTCAAGTTCGGATTCAAAATCAATGAAGTTTTGTGTTTGAAGATCGAGATCTTTCAGTATTTTCCTGACATCATGTCGAAGACCTCTAAGTAGTGAGTCTTACACTCCTATTGTACTCCTACCTAAGTTTTGAATATCTTGAAGTTGTTGCTCGATCTCTGAATTTCTCATCTCCATCCATAAGAGTCGATGATTCTCGAAGATGCATATCATATTGTACATGTATATCTTCAGATGATCATGAGATGTAGATATGTTGTGTACTGTTCGCGGCTACACTTTATGTAGACATTTATATTTTGTCTTGTAGTCATATATGAAATGGATCTACAATGTACTTGATTGGCAACCATGCTTATTTCATCACGAGCATGGGTATGCCCGCCTCGAAGAGATTATCATTATTTTGCAGATGGCACACTCATGAACACTTATCTCGGGCTCACTTAACTTCATGCCTACCCACTATGTAAGGATATTGTCATGTATTTTGGCCATCAGTTTCTCTTCTGACCTCACACATTAGGGGGCATATGTTATAGTCCAAAATGTCTTATATGTGCATACAATACATTGGCCCTTCCATTTGCATACTTTGCCAAAATGTTGTTGAGGCTTCCTTTTAAAAAAAACATTTTTTGGATAGTGTACGTGCCCTGCTACACTAATAGCCCGCGTACACACGCGTGCTACATGCTAGTTATCCCGCATACACATGCATTTTGCATGCTAGTTAGCCTCCAAAATTTGCAAAAAATATATAATTGCGCGGAATTCAGCAGAGTTTACAAGATATGGAGGGTTTCCTATCCATTGTACCCCTTGTAGCCCATCCCCAAACTAAATAACCATCTTTTTCTCATATAAAAAGAGGTCCTGGGGAGTCATTTATGAACATGAGCAAGAGAATAAGAAAACTTTGCCAAAATCACTTTCCTTTTTTAGCCCAAGATTTGCATCCCATTATGAGTTTTAGCCTCAGCCTTCCCCTCCAGCCTTTC
>CBVK0104428778.1:0-12323 GCA_900067695.1 Picea abies
TAAACTTTGCTATTCTATTGTACTTATTTGCACTGTTCTTTGTCAATTTTAGTCTTTTTTAGTTTTTGTCTCGTCTGAAATCAATGCTTTAAGAACTTACCTGTCATTTCAAACGAACAGACCAAGACACACGATACAGATATAATCAATAAAGTTTAAGACTTGTTGTTATGTAAATAACTACAATAACATATTTTATATCTATATAAATCTAATATTGATGCAGGAAATGGATGCAGGAATAGAAAGCATAGAGAACAAAAGCTTTTAACTATACCTAGTTCTATAGCCCTGTGAATATTTTCTCCTACAATGAAGACTTGAAAGAAATAATCAATGTTGCTCATGTTATTTGCAGTGACGTTCTTTGAAAAACTGTCAATGTTATCAATTTTTAGTGACAGCTTTTTAAAAACCGTTGTAAATATTTATGTTAACAATAATGGCTTTCAACGGTCATCATTGTATTCCTTTTACACACTAAAATTATTGTAGTGTTAGATTAGGACTAAACCAGCTCAGGTCATAGTAGGGTCCCAAACCCAAAATGCATTATCCTTCTATACTACATGCCAGGACTACTATGAAGTATCCAAGGCTGTACTACCCGGAAGTATCCATGACCAAGAACATAAAGGGAAAGACCTCAACACCTCCTTTTGATTTTTAACCCAGAAGTATCCACGACCAAGAACAAAAAGGTTAAAAACCTTCTTTCAAACTTTTATTTTTTAATTAATTTATTTACTTAAGTTTTTGTCCAAAAAACAAAACCTCATTCAAGCTTCTTACCTTTATCTTTGAAAAACGTTGACCCGGACTTAACCATTCAAGAGCATAGTTCAACACCAAATTGTGAATTAGCAAAATCTTTAAGTTGAATTTTATTAAGCTATAGTTTAACATAAAGAAATTTAACTCAATAAATTTTAGAAAGAAATGGTCACTAAATCCTTAGAACTTTCAACAAATCATAATAATCTAGATAGTTGGAAAAATAATCCCAACTACTCCATCAGAATAGGAAACCGAAACATAATAATAATCTCCTACCCAAATAATAGTGAGAAATGCATATGTAAGACTACCTAGATATTTGTATGCTAAGATTAAGTATTAGAATCCATGTCATTTCTCATGACAACAAAAGCTTTGGCCTAAAGCTTTTAGGAGAGAGGTAAAATGATGTTGCATTTGATGCCAAGAAATCCAAAGAGTTTGACAAGGTAGGAAGCGTTGAATCCATAATGAATTTGTAAGTCTTCGTCATCAAAATGTGATAGATGTAATAAGTGGAAGTTCAACTACTAGAACAATATATGTCGAATGATTGGTCAAGATCTCGGTGTCCATTGTTGATTCTTGATATGTGTTGACAATATGGTGGATACTCAACTGAATGGAATGAAAAATATTAGGAACCTAAAGGGAAGCTTCACATGATGATTGATGTTGAATAGGGCGACGAACTAGTGAAACGAGGCTACCAAATCTTAACTCTGAGCAATAAAATAAATATATAATAAGTGATAAACTTTGAAGTTTTTAGAATTTCCTCTGGAGGTGGTGTCTCGAGCCATATAAGGATGATTTGTGAGAGACAAAAAATGCTCAAAGAGGAGGTGTATAAGAGCCATTTGTTGAATAAATTATATGTTGCAAATCTAGATAATGATGTGGATATGGTTGGGAGATAAAAAGTTAGAGAATGCTTTTGAGGAGCAATGTGTCATGGTAGTTCAAATGCCATGTGAAGAAGATATTTGGTGCTATCTTTATGCAGCTGGTAAATATTTTTGAGTGCATCATATTGGACTTTCCAAGCATATAGATAAAGTCGACCAAGAAACAAATCACAACAATCCATAGTGGTCACATCACAAGTGACTTTATCCACAAACTTAGGACTAAACGAAAATAACACAGTGCATGTGTGTGAGATCTAAGTAGATGAACCATTTTCCTTCAATCTAAGTGCATAAGGATGAGGATGAGGGTCCACTAGCAACTGCAGCTTATCAAGTATACATTAATAAATTGTCTCTTTTAATCAATTTTAAAAATGATAAGTATAGTGTATGAGACATGGTTTTTGATAGAAAATTACATTGTGCTTGGTTGAAAACATTTATATAGACATGATACTAGTTTGCCATACATTCTTCTAGGAAATATGCAATAAGCTCTCCTTTCTTGAACAAAAAATAATAAGTTCTCCTTTCTTGAACAAAAAAAAAGTATTATTTACAAGTAAAACTATATTCAAGTAAGGAAATATACAATTAAGCATTGAAATATTGAATTAAATACCCATGTTTGTATTGTCCATGCCACTCTCCAATTCTTCAAAATTTTCACATTATGTAAAAAAAAAAATCTTGAGTGTTCTCTATCTTCATATTTTTAGGCTTATTCCTTGTTCAGTTCTTCAACGTTTTGAGCATCTTCGCTATTTTTTTATTTTTTTTCATGTTGTACCATCACTTCACACCGAGACTCTTTATATAGCACACAAGTAATTATTCTCCTTTTTTTTAACAAACCATTTGGAAGTTTGTCATAGAATACAAAAAAATAATAGCATTAACATAATTCATTTCCCATAGCTCATCTAATAATTTAGACAAACATTCAAGATTTCTCTCAACATTGAAAGGATCAAGAGAAGATATTTATCTAGTTTGATTGTAATTGTAATGATCAAGAGAAGATATTTCTCTAGTTTGATTGTAATTGTAATGATCAAGAGAAGATATTTCTCTAGTATGATTGTAATTGTAATTGTAATAGGCATTTTTTTTACTTATTGAGATCATCTAATCATTTTCACTAGAATTCAAGATTTCTATGGACATCAAAAGAATCAAGGGACACTTTTTCAATGTGATTGTAATTGAAATAAACCCTTCATTTTTATTTCTTTAGATATTTTTCAAATTGTATAATGCAAATCACATGAAACAAAAGTAATAAATTCCAAGATATGATGCCCATCAACTTTTGGAATTGATATAAGGAGCATTGAGATCCATTTTATATTTTATAATTGCATGGGTTTTTACAAGATTTTACTCCTTTTTAAAAGAAATTAATAAATCATCAAGAAAGGATGTTGGAAAGTTTGGCAGCAAGAATGATGTTGCACAACATGGATTTTAGCTTTTAAAATAAGATGTGTTCCTAATACTTTCATCATGGAATGTAATTCCTTTGGAAAATGTATTGGGGAAATGTAATCAAGGGTGAGACCCTTTATCCTTCAGCAAGATGGATGCCTTTTGTCCTTAAATAGTAAGCAATTTTCTGATAAACACTTGGGAAAATCAACTTATGAAAATAAAATGATGTCTCTTATTCATGTAGTTAATATGTGGAATCTGTATTTGATGAGACATTGTTTGAAATATTTTTTGGTATAACTGTTTTCCTCCCTAGAGAAACAAAAGTATGTTACAAAAATGTTAGGTTGTCATTATGAGATCCTCTACAAAAAGGAAAATGAGAACATTGTTGTAAATACTCTATCTAGATAGTATGAAGAGGATGGCACTGTATTTTTTTAATATTTACTTATGCTTGATTTGATAGGTGAAGTATGCTAAGAATGGTTAGCAAATGAAGAGGTGGCACAAATTCTACAATAGCTACAGGGAAAATTCCATGCCCATTTTGGTTACACATGGAAGAATAACACTTTACACTATAAAGGGAATATTTTTAAGTCTAAAATTTAGTGGTTAAATATCAAGTTTTAGTTGAATTACATTCTTCTCCCACATCAGGTCACTCAAGGTTTCAGAAAAGATATGGATGGATTAAATGTTCCTTCCTTTTGGAATTCATGAAGAAATACAATCACACCTTTGAGGCATAGTGTGACACACCAACAACACAAAGGGAAGTTGATGAAGCCTCCAGGAACCTTTACCAATTCATTCTAGGGTATGGATTGACATTTTCTTGGATTTCATTGCAGGGTTACCAAAAAATAACAAAAAAAACACTCAATGTGGTTGTTATTCATCATATTTCTAAATATGCTCATTTTTGTTCCTTGCAACACCCCTTCAAAGTCTCTACAATAACAAAATTCTTCATAGATAATGCTTTTAAACTCCATGGAATATCTAATTCAATTGTGACAGATTGTGATCCACTAGCAATTTCTGAAAGGAGTTGTCTTGAATTCAAGGTACCCAATTTATCATCATTGCATTATATCATACCCAAACAATGGTTAGACAGAAGTAATGAATAGGTGTTTGGAAAATTATTTGCATTATTCTTCCTCAGAATGGAAAACTCAATGGGTGTAGTAGTTATCCCTTTTTGAATGGTGATAAAAATCAACCTATCATGGTACTACTAAAATGTCCCCATATCAGCTAGTAAATGGAAAACATCTCCTCTTAGTGATATCCTACTTACCAAGCATGTTCATGGTTCATGAGCGGGGGAAAACATCAGCAACCCATGCTAACACTCTCTCTATAATCAAGGATAATTTGGTGTTCTCCCAAAATAGAATGAAATAATAGGCCAATCAAGGCCAATCCAAGCACCACTTTGAAGAAGGGAATTATGTGTCCCTTTATATCCATCCCTATATGAAATCATCACTTAAGAAGAAGAGACACCATAAGTTAACACCTAATTTCTATTAACCCTATGCTATACTCAAATATGTTAGCCCCATTTCTTAAAAGATGGCTCTTCCAACCTATTCTAAGATCCACCCACTATTGCATGTGTCATAATAGAAGCAAGTGGTAGGGCCCAATTTTCAAGTTCAAACCATCCTCTTAGAACTAGATAACGAAGGGTCCATTTGGTTGTAGCTCAAGGCCATTTTAGACAAACAATAGAACCATTTGTGTTAGAACACTATCTAGGAAGCTTAATCTAATGAAAGGATACATAGTGAAAAGATGCAATGTGGGATCTAGTGGTGATCTTAAAACAATTTCCTCATCTCTAGCCTTGAGGACAATGTTATGTTGTAAGGGTTTGTGCATGTTAGGGTCCCACCATAACTCCCTATATATAGAGATATGTTGTTACTTAATGTATGATGGTGATGTCTATTGAATAAGGCCCACTCAGTAGTTTGAGTGTGTAAATAAATGTAAGGTGGATTCATTAAAGAAGGTTCACTATCTAGTTGTTGTAGTGTCATTAATGAATACCCAGTAAGTTGTTGGGGTTTTGGTAACTTTCAAACTATTTATAGAATCAGAGGCTATGTAATCATGTGTCAAGTGACTAATATGTTGTTGGAGCTTTGTTCAATTAAAATTCCCCCCTTCGAAGAGCCAAGTGAACATTTCTTTTTGTAATCTAGTTGGAATTAGTATTAATATAGTACAAAAAAAGAGTACAGACAACACTCCTTATGGCTTGCTACCCAGGAAACCAATAACATAGGAATATCAATATATCAATATATCATTGTTCCCATCATACAAAAATTATTGTTGTTTTTCATCCTATTTGTAAACTAACATAGATACCTACCTATACTGCTAACAATAGAAAAACAAACATGATATAACTATTGATGAAGCCGGGGGGGGGTTGTTTCCCCCACTCTTTGGAAACCAAGATACACAAAGATATTGAATTGATGCCTACCCATCCTCTTTATTTAATTAGAATCCCTTGTAGTTATTCTCCTTTGGCTCCTCATCCACCAATCTGATGAGGTTGGAAGGAGTCTCTAAAGCTAGAGATTGGTCATTTTTTTACAAAGGAGTGCCTTGAAATTTTGCAAGGGTATTGACAAAAATTTAAATATTGGAGATTTCCTTACATAGAGCATTGAATTTATGATCCATGATGTGCAACTTATCTAGAATGGACTTTTGTTGGCTACCCTTTTCCTCAACAACTTGCACAATAAAATCTTAGTTAAACCAATATAATTGAATGATTTTTTTATTTTTTTTGTATACATGGTTCTAGCGTAACCAAGATGAGGAATATAATATTTAAAATATGGCTCTAGCTTCTCCTTGGTGAGTTGTTGCCTCTTCCTTCGAACTTCTATCTCCATTTTGTTAAAATCCCTCTTAGTATCCTCAGAAAACGAATGTTGGAAGTGAGAGGATAGTCTCATGACCTCTAGCTAAGCTCTAGTAAGGCACCAAGGGGTCTTAAAGGGAGGGGAGAGATTAGGTGCCAAGGGAGTGCCTTTGCGAGAACTCCTTCTGTTGTATTCATAACTAGCAGTAATCCCAAGGGGTTTCATGATTGCAAGTAGAGTAAGAATAAAAGAAGAGGAGAAAATACTAGTGGAGAGGAAGCTCAAGAGTATCAACACCCATAGTAAAGAAAAAACAAAAAAACACACTAGAACCATGCAAAGAGGAAGGACCTATAAGCGAGGGAGACCCAAATTTCAAATACCAACTGAGCTTTTAAAAACTAGGAGATGGTCTAGCCTTATTCCCTTAACCAATAGTAGAATTCTTTGTGAGAGTAACCCTACCCAAAATAGCAAGGACTAGGTAATCCAAATTGAAAAACATCGTAGGTTCACAAAGGGATAAGAACGTGAGCTAATGGGGGACAAGAAATTGTTAACGATCAAGTATAGAACAAAACAAAAGGCCATTTTGACGCAACTTGAAAAAATGTGGGACCAAGGTTCGAGACATAGAAACAACAAGGTTTTCTTCCCAAAATCCACCCTTATCACCCAAGAAGCTTAAATGTTTCATAAACCCATCTTTGGATAAAATAACATAACACAACTAGACAAAAAACCAAACCTTAAAAACATGGAGAAATGTACTAACCATGAGAGATGAAAACTTTCCACGAATTGCGCATTGCAAGATCAATTCCCCCGATCTAGGAGATAACCGAAGATCTAATCTCCATTTCATGGTCTACGGGACCAGGGCCTCCACTAGCTATAAGACTCCCATTACCACCTCGTTCCATGATTCTGAGCTAGTCCATTACCCTGCTCTCATCATTCCTACAACTACCATCCAAATTACCCATTCCACCCATTAAAATCTTTGTACTAGACCGTTACATTAAACAAAAAATGAAAGGAATAGAAAGTGTGATTGACCACGACATCTGCTAACCATGTGGGTGTCCAAGGAGGTCATCTCTTTTATGCTTGACACCCCATTCGAGGAGAAGAGACAAATGAACATTACTTCCTATTCAAAATATCAATAAATTATTTCCTACTGTTGTTGTTTCAACACATTGGATCTCTTTTATTTTCTTTCCATAGTTACATTATTTTCTAGTCTTCCCACTATCTCTATGCATGAAGAGTTCCAATGCAAAGTATCTTGTTCAGAATCCTAGCAATTATTTGGCAACAAGGGAAACACTATCCTCCACTCCATGACTCTCACAAATGCCATGTTTCTCAATATCATCATGGAATTCCCTATACATTTCCTCTCATCATCATGTCGATGGAAAGAATGGAGAAATTACAATTCCCTCTTTTTCTTGAAAATGGTATAGAAAGAAAGAATGATAGATAAAAATCTAGGACAAAACTTGCTTCTTTTCCTTCTTCTTTTTTTCAAATCATGTAACAAGGAGCTCTTCTTAAAAGGAATTCTTTTTCATAGTTTTTTTGGATATGATTTTGTTGTGAATTCTATTAACATTAATCTCAATGAGAGCTTTATTTATTTGTTTTTTGTCTTTGAATAAGGTTAAAATCGAAATTCAAGAAATGAGATAATTTATTTATAGAATTTTTAGTTTCTCAAAATTTTAATAAGGGTAATAAAAATATAAATATTTAAATACCTTCTATTAAATTTATAAATTTTTTGTCCATTTTCACTAACTCAATGATTTAAGGTGTGGGTATAGTTTGCTAAGCTATCCAAGTTTAACCTCTAGTGAGGAAGAGACACCCAAAAATGCAACCAATATTAAAGATTGATGTGACCCAAACAAACTTGTAACCCTTTATTTATAATTAAAAAAAAATGTTACATTTTACAAATATACTCGACATGACTTTTTGGAGGTCAATATTTTTCGCCATATGATTCATTTTGGTTACGGACACACTACCAATGACATCACCCTCCCTGTGACATTTAACAACCTCTTTTACTTGTCGTTCCGGGCAAAAACTCTTATTTTGACATACCATGTTCCAAACGTCTCAGAACCAGCCAACGGGTTTCCCTGCTTCTTCTCCGTGTCAATACAATCAATACCGCACAACGGGGGGGGGGGGGGGGGGGGTTGTTTCCCCCACTCTTTGGAAACCAAGATACACAAAGATATTGAATTGATGCCTACCCATCCTCTTTATTTAAGTAGAATCCCTTGTAGTTATTCTCCTTTGGCTCCTCATCCACCAATCTGATGAGGTTGGAAGGAGTCTCTAAAGCTAGAGATTGGTCATTTTTTTACAAAGGAGTGCCTTGAAATTTTGCAAGGGTATTGACAAAAATTTAAATATTGGAGATTTCCTTACATAGAGCATTGAATTTATGATCCATGATGTGCAACTTATCTAGAATGGCCTTTTGTTGGCTACCCTTTTCCTCAACAACTTGCACAATAAAATCTTAGTTAAACCAATATAATTGAATGATTTTTTTTTTTTGTATACATGGTTCTAGCGTAACCAAGATCAGGAATATAATATTTAAAATATGGCTCTAGCTTCTCCTTGGTGAGTTGTTATCTCTTCCTTCGAACTTCTATCTCCATTTTGTTAAAATCCCTCTTAGTATCCTCAGAAAACGAATGTTGGAAGTGAGAGGATAGTCTCATGACCTCTAGCTAAGCTCTAGTAAGGCACCAAGGGGTCTTAAAGGTAGGGGAGAGATTAGGTTCCAAGGGAGTGCCTTTGCGAGAACTCCTTCTGTTGTATTCATAACTAGCAGTAATCCCAAGGGGTTTCATGATTGCAAGTAGAGTAAGAATAAAAGAAGAGGAGAAAATACTAGTGGAGAGGAAGCTCAAGAGTATCAACACCCATAGTAAAGAAAAAACAAAAAAACACACTAGAACCATGCAAAGAGGAAGGACCTATAAGCGAGGGAGACCCAAATTTCAAATACCAACTGAGCTTTTAAAAACTAGGAGATGGTCTAGCCTTATTCCCTTAACCAATAGTAGAATTCTTTGTGAGAGTAACCCTCCCCAAAATAGCAAGGACTAGGTAATCCAAATTGAAAAACATCGTAGGTTCACAAAGGGATAAGAAAGTGAGCTAATGGGGTACAAGAAATTGTTAATGATCAAGTATAGAACAAAACAAAAGGCCATTTTGACGCAACTTGAAAAAATGTGGGACCAAGGTTCGAGACATAGAAACAACAAGGTTTTCTTCCCAAAATCCACCCTTATCACCCAAGAAGCTTAAATGTTTCATAGACCCATCTTTAGAAAAAAGAACATAACACAACTAGACAAAAAACCAAACCTTAAAAACATGGAGAAATGTACTAATCATGAGAGATGAAAAATTTCCACGAATTGTGCATTGCAAGATCAATTCCCCCAGTCTAGGAGATAACTGAAGATCTAATCTCCATTTCATGGTCTATGAGACCAGGGCCTCCACTAGCTATAAGACTCCCATCACCACCTCGTTCCATGATTCTGAGCTAGTCCATTACCCCGTTCTCATCATTCCTACAAATAACATCCAAATTACCCATTCCACCCATTAAAATCTTTGTACTAGACCATTACATTAAACAAAAAATGAAAGGAATAGAAAGTGTGATTGACCACAACATCTGCTAGCCATGTGGGTGTCCTAGGAGGACATCTCTTTTATGCTTGACACCCCATTCGAGGAGAAGAGACAAGTGAACATTTCTTTCTATTCAAAATATCAATAAATTATTTCGTATTGTTGTTGTTTCAACACATTGGATCTCTTTTATTTTCTTTCCATAGTTACATTATTTTCTAGTCTTCCCACTATCTCTATGCATGAAGAGTTCCAATGCAATGTATCTTGTTCAGAATCCTAGCAATGATTTGGCAACAAGGGAAACACTATCCTCCACTCCATGACTCTTACCAATGCCATGTTTCTCAATATCATCATAGAATTCCCTATACATTTCCTCTCATCATCATGCCAATGGAAAGAATGGAGAAATTACAATTCACTCTTTTTCTTGAAAATGGTATAAAAAGAAAGAATGATAGATAAAAATATAGGACAAAACTTATTTCTTTTCCTTCTTTTTTTTTCAAATCATGGAACAAGAACTCTTCTTAAAAGGAATTATCTTTCATAGTTTTTTTTTTATATGATTTTGTTGTGAATTTTATTAACATTAATCCTAATGAGAGTTTTATTTATTTGTTTTTTTGTCTTTGAATAAGGTTAAAATCAAAATTCAAGAAATGAGATAATTTACTTATAAAAATTTTAGTTTCTCAAATTTTAATAAGAGTAATAAAAATACAAATATTTAAATATCTTCTTTTAAATTTATATCATTTTTGTCCATTTTCACTAACTTAATGATTTAAGGTATAGGTTTAGTTTGCTAGGCTGCCCAAATTCAATCTCTAGTGAGGAAGAGACACCCAAAAATCCAACCAACATTAAAGATTGATGATGTGAACCTAACAAACTTGTAACCTTTTATTTATAATTAAAAAAAAATGTTACATTTTACAAATATACTCGACATGACTTTTTGGAGGTCAATATTTTTCGCCATATGATTCATTTTGGTTATGGACACACTACCAATGATATCACCCTCCCTGTGACATTTAACAACCTCTTTTACTTGTCGTTCCGGGCAAAAACTCTTATTTTGACACACCATGTTCCAAACCTCTCAGAACCAGCCAACGGGTTTCCCTGCTTCTTCTCCGTGTCAATACAATCAATACCGCACAACCCCATCTAAACGGGTTTATATGATTTTACTATAAACTTTGCTATTATATTGTACTTATTTGCACTGTTATTCGTCAATTTTAGTCTTTTCTGGTTTTTGTCTCATCTGACATCAATGCTTTAAGAACTTACCTGCCATTTCAAACGAACTGAACGAGAAACGCGATACAAATATAATCAATAAAGTTTAATACTTGTTGTTATATAAATTAGTACAATAACTTAATTTATATTTATATAAACGTATTATTATAAATATTTACAAGAATAATATCGATATATAGTGTTATCTAGCAATGCAATATTATAATACAATAATAATTTTAGGTTTAATTGATAAAGCAGTCCATCATATTAGTAATCTAAAAAATATAGTTGTTGTTCTATCTCCTTGCGCTAGGGTTTGCTTATTTGGTTTAACTCTCGTCTGTCCGAAAATGAAAATGCTGCCTCCTTCGGGAGCTGCTTTGGCGGATATTATCCCCTCCGCTCCTGCTTGGGTTTCACAGGATATTGTCTTCTGCCGGTATAAGTTGTGGAAGAACGAATTCGAAGAAATGGATGATCCAAGAATAGAAAGCGTAGAGAACACAACCTTTTAACTATAACCAGTTCTATAGCCCTGTGAGTATTTTCTCGTACAGTGAAGGCCTTGGAAGCAATAATTAATGTTGCTCATGTTAGTTTAAGTTGATAAAATGAAAAGCAAAAAAGATAATACAGAGAAGACGAAATTGGGAAAACAGAGTGAGCAGAGCGTAGTAGTATTCAGTATTGAAAAGGTATATAGAAAAAGACAAAAGGCTGAGCTAAATAGGCTCAAGCAAATCAAGAACATCAAGAAACAATTGTACAACTGGCCAGGACAGCTGGGAGTGTATAGTCAAACTGTTGAGGTTACATATATATTTAACACTCCATCTTAAACTCAACAGTTACAAACATCAGCACTGATAATTTCCAAGTGTAATATCAGATGAAATGGAAGAATCAATGCATGAGAGTAAATCTTTGTTACCTATCATATGATTGCTGCAGCCACTATCCAACAACCAAAGATATTTATGTTGTTCTTCAATCTTGTGACATGAGAGAAACATAACATATGAGGTTTCTCCTTCATGATTTGAGACATGTGCTTTGCGTGAGAGTTGATGTGCGTGCTTCTTCCGGCATATAGATCCATAGTGCCCATACTTTTTGCAGTAATAGCATTGTATGTTTGATTTGTCATTTGATCTCCCTCTGCCTCTTTGAGGCTGGAAATTTTGATTCTCGTTCTATTGTATGTGACCTTGGAAATTTTGATTCTGGTTCTTTTGTTTGTGACCTTCACTTGAGTGATGGTGACTTGGACAGTAAGGGATGATTTTAGGGGCTAAATTTCACTCATGGGCTAATTTTCCATGGTTTTTCCAAAAATGAGATTCTTTATTTTAAAAAT
>CBVK0104428829.1:0-12756 GCA_900067695.1 Picea abies
TTCTTCATCCTTCATGGTCGTCAACTTCTTTGTTATTCCACCCAATGGTATGAATAAATCCTTCTGATATAAATAATCTTCCATCTGCATCTTCCATAACTGGTATTTTTTGCTGTTAAACTTATCGACCCTAAACTTTAAATCTTCCTCCATTGCTCCCACTTGAACCATGAATCCTCTTTTCACGTGAGTTACCTTTTGCTCTGATACTAGTTGTTAGAAAAATAGGATCGCAGAGAAATAAAATAAAATAAATGTGGAAATAAAACATAGAATATACATAATACAATAGCCACAGATATGCGTGGTTCTCCTAGTGTGGACTACGTCCATGAGATAAATTGTGAGGTCCTTCCTTTATTATTATCCAGCAATTGAATGGATACAACCTATAACACACCCATTGTAACTTCCTTTTATTTCTCTCATAGTCCCCTCACTCATAATACAATATTCGCAATAATACATATCCACAATACATTTCTCTCATAAAATAAGGTTTTCTTCTAGGGAAAAAAACCTTAACATAACTTCTATCATCAGATCTGTGACCTTATAATGAACGGTCCATATTTACAATGAAATTACAATATACATTTACAAGGAAATTTTTTCCTTCAGGGGATTCTCCCTTGAACCCCCATTGAGGAATGTTGTCCCTCGAACCCTCGTCGGGGGCTCGCTTTCCCTCCAACCCTGCAGAGGGGGTAACCCCCCTCTGCACTCCCCTGTGTGGAGGAGTGTACATTATTCTGGGGTGTAAATTTTTCATGGGGTATAAACATGTTTGAAAACACAAACCTATGAATCATGAAGATAATCAAGCTCCACAACCAACAGTATATAAGGCCTCCCATGGAGTTAACTCATCCATTATGAGACCCTTTAGCTCGACAGAATTGGGTATGTATAATATTTTTTTATATATCAATAACCTATCCTCTGTTAGCTAATGCTATTCACACTTCTTCCCTCCTGGCTCTTTCTCTAATCCCTCCTTTATGAACTTGAAGTGTTCATTGCACTGCAGGGAATTTTTTATTCCGTGATTTATGTCTGACTCACATACACTATCTACTATTGTATGTATTAGTTGGATACTCTGGATGAGTGCATATAACACTCGATTTTCCTTTCCTTTAATGTGCCATATTTCAAAATCAAATTCACTAACAAGAGTTGTCCACTTGGCCTATATGGAATTTAAACGGGGCTGGTCAAATAAGTAGTTTATCCCAATGTGATCTATCATCAACACAAACCTCCTTCCAAGCAAGTAGTGTCTCCACATACTCAAGGAACATAAAATAATTGAAAGCTCAAGATCATGAGTAACATAACATTTCTCATCCTCATTCAATTTCCCAGGTTCATAACTAATTACATGCCCTTCTTGCATGAGGTCTTCATTGAGTCCCTCCTTGCAAGAATCTGTACAAACCAAGAAGTCCTCGTATAGATCTACAATATTTAGGATGGGTGCATTAGTTAGAAGATGTTTTAGCTACCAGAAACTTGATTCACATTCTTCTTTCCATACAAATTTCACTCCGTTTATTTGTAATGAAGTGATTGGATGATTGATCTTTGAAAATCCTTGATTGATGAATATTCTATAGTATGTGGCGAATCCCATAAATGGTCTAATTTTTTATACATTCTGAGGAGTAGGCCAATCTACAATTTCCTTATTATTAATAGTATCTACTGCAACCCCTTCATATAATATCACATGAACCAAGTAATGGATCTGTTTATGAAAGAAGTCACGCTCTTTGAAATTAGCATATAGATGTTTCTCTCTTAATACTTTTAGCACTAACCCGAGGTTCTCCTCATGCTCTTCCTTGGTCTTATAATAAATAAGGATATCATCAATAAAATTCAAAAAAAAATAATTAAAGTACTTACTGAGGATATTTTTCATCAAGAACATATTAAAGTACTTACTGAGGATATTTTTCATCAAGAACATAAACGTAGTTGGTGCATTAGTAAGTCCAAAGGGAACCACAATAAAATCATAGTGTCCATACCTTTTTCTAAATGTAGTTTCATAAATGTCCTCATACTTGATCTTGACCTAATGATATCCAAACCTCAAATCTATCTTAAAAAAAATGGTGTCTCCTCTCAGCTGAATGAAGAGGTCATCGATCCTAGGAAATGGATATTTTTTCTTGATGGTCATCTTGTTTAAATATCTATAATCAATGCATAAATTGAGAGTACCATCCTTTTTCTTGAAAAATAATGCCAATTCTCCCCATGGGGACACACTAGGTATAATATATCCCTTTTCTAACATTTATTTCAATTGAACTTTTAGCTCCACCAACTTAGTTGTGCTCATCCTCTAAGGTGCCTTAGGCACATGTACAACTCCCGGTATAAGTTCTATGGAAACATTAATATCTCTTTTGGGAGGAAGTCCTAGTATTTCTTCATGGGATATATATTTGTACTCATTTAGAATTGTATGGTCTTCAATTTTCATCTTATTATCCTCTATTGAATATAATACATGTATGGCATACAATAGACATCCCCTTTTGCAATATTTCTTTAGATGTAGTGATGAAATTTTCCTTATTGACAAATGTTTTTGGATGCCTTGTAAGACCCTTTTATTTCCTTTATCATCTTCACATTCCATGGTCTTGTTAAAATAGTCCAAATTAAATTTATGTGCTTCCAACCAATCCATACTGGTCAACATATCATATGACCCCAATGGTAGTATATTTAAGGTTTCTTGTTTACACAACCCATTCATCTCAAGTTGACATGCTTATATTATTTCAATCATTGTTATCTTAAGTTCATGTAGCTAGCTGAACCAACCATTATTTCATGTTCCTTATTTTCTGTAACACAGATGCCTCAACAAATTGTGGTGCAATATAACTGAGGTTAGAACTGAGTTCAATCAAAATTGAAATAGATCCATCGAAAAGTATACCTTTAATATCTACCACTAATGCCTGCTGATCTTCTTGTCAATTCTTAATAGATGCATATATCTGTGATACATTTCTAGATACATAATAAAAAATGGTATTCTCTTGAACATTGTAAATTATTATATTATCATTCTTCCTATGAGGACAATATTTTAACATGTGTTCTTCTCCACACCCTCAACATTTCACTGGTCCTTTCTTCTACTCTTTTATCTTTTTCTTCACAGGTTCTGTTGGTCTATTTCCACTTTGAGTGGGATAATTTTGTTGATTCATGATTTTAGTTGGATAAATGGATTGGGAAATCTTTCCCGAGTTTTTATAATGAGGTGGTTTAAATCGTTTCTTTTTAAATCCAGTCTTATCCTTCCTTTTCCAATCCTTGTGAGGCTCACGCCTATGATTTGATTTCTCATAGAAATACTTAGCTTTTTGAATAATTTCATGAAGTGTCTTGGGTTCAATGAATTCAATTATATATTGAAAGGACTAAGGCGATCCACTGAGAAAGAGTTGCATCTTTACCTTCTCATCTTTATTATATGGGACATACCTCAATAGTTTTTTTATCCCTCAAGATGTTCTAGGCTATCAATGGAATGATGTCAAGGCACCCCAGAGGATAAGAATTAGGGTGAATCTTAAAACTATTCTTGCATTAAGGAAAATTAAGAAAAAATAGGTAAGTGTTTCTCTCTCTCTTTCAAAAATCTTGATCCTCAAACATTCTTATCTCAGATAATAAAAACCCACAACTCCAGGATGCATATTTACATGAGTGTTTAGTACAATTTATATTCAAAGGTGAGTGAAGAGGTGAATTATAAGAAAAAAAAGGTAATCATATATGGAATTGTAGAGAATGAATCTTATAAATTATGGAAACATAACAACGTGCTGAACAATTAAGAATTCAACGGTTCTAACAAATATAACAGATCATTAAAACATGATTCAAATAGTTAAACATATTTAGATATTCAATTGCGTGGAAGTACCCTGTGCATATCATTTAAATATTTGAATAAATGACAAGAAATGGTCATTTGTTAAGAGGAAATCACTTCTATGTCATAGACATACACCACACAATTACACTAAATATGTTGCATAACTTGTTGCTTCATATTTTATTAATTGGGATATGATACAAGAAGCAAAATGAGAGGGGTGGATTTTACAATAACACATACATGAAAATTAAATTATAGATTGAAACATAACACATGGGATGAATCTCATGACGACTACTGCCTTTATTATCTGTCCATCCCTGAGGTATGCGCTCAACAACTTTGGTTGTAAGAAAATATTAAATTACCCAAAGTTCCAACCATAATAATGAGCTCCTTATCTTTATTTATAGACGTCTTCGTTTCTGAGAAAACCATTCATTTAATCCAATATTTCTTTTTGAAATTGAAAACAACTTGTTAGTTTCTTGATACCACCTATGGTTTTCCAACTGATTTTACCAGGTAAGCACAATTTTACCACCAGATTTAACATGTTGATGTTGTTGTGGGGTGTGTTCTCTTTGTCCAATTGATCTTCTTTCTAGATTATTCTAGTGGCTCAATCAGACGCTTGGTTATTTTGCTGGACACACTCAACCTGTGAATGGTCTAAGCTCTTGGTTGGATGGAAGAAAACTTAACCATTTCCTTTCATTCCCCACAACTCATCAATGTAAAGTAACATTGAAAAAATCTTCAAATCCTTTGCCTCAAGATTTTGCTAAGATATATTCAATTGATGCAACTGAACCTTAGGGTAGATTCCCAAATGTCCCTCTACTCTCAAATTTGGGATAATGATACCATAGAAGGACATTCCTTCCTTCCTGAATTGCAGAACAAACTCTTTAGATGTTTGTAGCCATGATGGTTGATATTCTTCTCATGAGAGGAGAGACTAAGTAGGTGGGTCATCTTCTAAAAAACTTGGAGTCCGAGTAACTCACCTTTAGAAGATAAATTACTCGAAGATTGGTGCCTTCTGTTCCTTTGGATTTTTCTTATAAGATCCCAACACGTGATTTTGGAGACAACTAATAGAGTGAAGTGATTCATTACAACCAACATGATATTCTAATATTTGTGACTAGCACGAGTGTGAGTGTGTAGGCAATGATTATTGTCCTCNNACTAGCACGAGTGTGAGTGTGTAGGCAATGATTATTGTCCTCTATCAACTACAAGTAATGGTATAATGATTGGTGAAAGGAACCATATGCAAGGCCCAATGTCTTGTTGTATGTTTTCTTATACCTAACTGATTTGGCATGTCATCATTGTATCCCTCACATGTTTGAAATATGTTCCTTTTTACGAACATGTCTCATCTTCCTAGTGGCTTAATTCTTTTGAAATTTTGGGAATAGGAACAAAATTTTGAGTGACATCATGTTAATGTCATAATGGATCCATGAACACGTGGAAACTTGATGTTGGTCCATGTTAGCACTTATGTGGCTCTGGGTTCGGTCTACATGTAGCTAAGTTCGAGATGTTGATCGAAGTCCCAAGTAGGCCCTCTCTTTATAGGTGGTAATCTTAGAATGGATCTAAAAGGTGTCCTATTGGTGTGCCATGCTGTATCTGATCCCTCCAATTGTCCTAGGTGGACTACTGTGTTGGATCCAGGTGTCTCTAAGTGGGCGAACAAGTGTGTGCTTGATAATGATAAGGAAGGTGGTTAGGAAAAAATGGAATACCATTGTCACAACCCAACGATAATGGTTTATCCTTCCATGCTCTTTTCAGGTGACACCATTCACCTCATGATGTGTGTCTCCTTAAACTGTCGTCGCACCCCTTATGCATGATATTTCTTGTGCAACTTTTCGATGATACATTGATCACTTTTCGCAGATCTTCCTCGCTTGTAGCTATTGGATGATCGGGCATCACACATTTTCTAGAGCTTGTTTCCTAGGCCATGGTCCCTTGATACAAATTCTATATGAAAAGAGATTAATATTTTTAGGAGAAAAATTAGCCCTGTTTTAGCTCTTGATAAATGCCCAGGTGATTAAAAAATTTTCTTGGGTCCCTAGGGCATGATGTTTTCAACTGATTTCTCTAGGAATCCCCAAAACTGCTAGCTCTTTTAGTACAAGAGAACTATAACCTCTCCTTATTCCTCTATTTTTCACAATTGCATCCTTATATTATTCATCCAACCTGCATATTAGTGATAGGGTCAAATGTGGTATTGACATAGGCTCTAGTGGGGATAACATACCCATGTGGTCTACTAAGAACTGTAGACCAAGTTCCTTCCTCTGTTGGGGTATGGAATCTACATTAAAATGATAGGCCCCAACACACCTAAAAACTGATATGATAGGTGAAACAAAATGCTCAAAAAATTACAATGTTAGAACCCTGCCTACATTCTTGTGAAATAAATGGTGAATGAAGTAAAATTAAAAATACATGGAAATGAATAGAAAAAGAGTTATTTATGTACAAGGTAAGAAAATATGTAGTATAAAGTACTACAAGAAATGCTTGAGGAACCTACCATTTATAGTATCCCCAAACAACTCTCCATCTAGTTGAGCAAATTCATATGAGTTATTGTCTCAGACTGCAACAACTTGGAAGGGTCCAAGCCATATATTGTCATAATTTCCATGCTTCCCTTTAGCTCCCCTTCTGGCATCCCACTTTAGGACTAGGTCTCCTATCATGAAGTTTATTTATTTGTTCCTCTTGTCAAATATTTTTTTTATTCTTTCATGGTGATCTTGGGACTTTATCTACACCTGATCCTCATATGTTGAATTTCAATCAATTGGTTGATTCTTCTCTGCATATCATCTGATTCTACCTCCTCATCCTAGAGTAGTTTCATCATAGGTAGGATGAGTTGAATAGGGAAGATGGATTCCAATCCATAAACTAACTGAAAAGGATAAGTTCCTATAGTTATATTTATGATTACTCTTTCTTTCCAAACTACATATTTCAGGTGGGAATCCCATGCTTTCTTATTTTGGGACAACATTTTCTTGATAATCTTGATGAGCTTCTTATTGGAGGATTCAACCAAGCCATTTCCCTGAGGATAGTAAGAAATTGAGTGCCCAAGATCTATGTTATAGTTTCAGAAAAATTGCATCAACTTGGAAGATTTGAAGGCTTGGGAATTAATAGTGATGATATTTCTTGGGCACCCAAATCTAGTCAAGATGTTCTCCTCAAGGAATTTGATGATAATTGTGTCAGTTGTTGCCCTTGTGGGGATGCCTTCTACCCACTTAGTGAAATAATTTTTGGTTATTATAATCGAATTATGTTGAACAATTGAATTTGTATTGATTTCACCAATAATCCAATCCCCATTGCTAAAATTTTGTCTTTGCTTTGACAGGTTTGAGTGGAAGAGGTTGCAATTTTTTCTTCCCTCCAAACATTTGGCATTCTACACATGATCTAACCATGAAATTAACGTTAGAAAACAATGAGGGATAATAGTAACAAGTCCTTAGGATTTTGTATGTAGTATTTTTCCAAGAATGGTGACCCCCACACATTCCCTTATGAAACTCAGTGACAATTCCTTCAGTATCCTCTTCAGTTAAGAAATTCAATAAAATTCATCATGGGTCCTTCCAAAAAATGTTTTCTCAAAACATTCAGTACTTCATAGCCTTGATTTTAATATATCTAGCCTTATCTTTGTCCCATGATGGATGGAAAATTATTTTTTTTTAGGAAAAACATTGCATCCTCATACCAATCAAATGAGAAAATTTAGAACTCACCTTCAAAGATGGTTCTTGTATTTCATCTCCTTTAGGTTTTGTTGTCATGATTCTTGTTGCTAGATAATTCTTGTCTAAACCCATGCAATTTGATTTAGCTAGGATTTTGGCCAATCCTTGTACCTTTATCAAATTGGTGGGTTTGATATCTAAATCATACTCCTGAATTTTGGCAATCCACTTACCCCTTCTCCCTTCACTGTCAGGTTATGTGAGGATGACATTTATTACACAAGTGGGTACATAAGAAAATATCTTAGAGTGCAATATATAATATCTAAATTATTTCAATGCATTGACCATGGAATACACTTATTTTTCTAGGCCGATATATCTCAGTTCCACAACTCTTAAAGATCTACTGAAGAAGGCTATTGGTTTCTCCCAATTTTCTTCAATTTTTCGTAAAAACACAACAACTATGGTATGTTCTGAGTCAAAAGAGAAAATGAACTCTTTATCATAATTCTAGTTGAACAAGATTAGGTAATCTCCCAATGCCTATTTGATCTACTGAAAGAACTCTTTATCTTCAATAGTAAATTTCACTTCATGGTCCTTATTTAACATGTCAATGGTATGCTTTACCATTTCAAAAAAATTTGGGACAAATCTCCTCAGAAATTTGATTATGCCCAGGAAGGATTGTATTTCCTTTTTGTTCCTAGGAAAGGAAATTTTCTTGATTTGCTCCACCCTTTCTGGCTCCATCTTCACCCCTTCCTTGGATACTATGTGGACCAAGAAATTTCCTTCTGTCATGGAAAAATAAGACTTCTTAGGATTTAGAGACAAGCCAAATTTTCTGCACTTCACAAAGGTATGCCTTAAATGCTTTATGTGATCATCATCTGTCTTTGAGAATTAAGTCATTTCATCAAGGTAGATAATAATGAATCTATTATTTTCTCCCACAAAGGCTATATCCATAGATCTTTGAAATATGGATCCTTCATTAATCAAATCAAAAGATATTTTATCATACATGAAAGTTCCCCATGGGGTTTTGAAGGCTGTAGTTTCCCTATCTTCAAGATGCATTTCCACATGGTTGTATCTTGAGAAACCATACATCATGGAGATTATGTTTTATCCCACTAATTTTTGTAATATGTGATCCATATTAGGAAAATGGTGGTTATCCCTTAGGGATCACTTATTTAGGTTTCTGAAATCCACACAAAGCCTTATTTACCCACTCTTTTTTTTACTAGAGCCAAATTTTCCACCCATTCAAAATACTTAGGGGAATTGTGATTTGAGCATCTAGAAATTTCCTCACCTCCTTGTCAATGCTAGGAAGTAACAAAGGATTAACTTTCCTTATCTTTTTGTATGAAATACTTATTACCAATTTTGATAGGTATCCTATGTTGTATGATGGTGGTATCAAAAGTCTTTAAGTCTTTATATTTCCAGGAAAAAAACATTGACTTTGACCAATTGTAGTTATTCTACCTTGTGCTCAGTAGGAATATCTTTGAACAACTTTATGTATTTAGGTTCTTCTTCAGTCCCCACATTACAATATTTAGTGTTATCATCCTTGGGGAGAACTTTTGGCTTCACATGTATATCATTTCTATCAAACAACTACTCCAAGGGTACCAATCCTTTAGGGATAAAATTATTCTTGAGATGAAGGACTTTATGCTCATACATGTAATCACTAAATTCAAGAGTGATCTCAATTTATCCATAAATCATTGGTTTAGACTCTTCATCATCATCTTAGTCTATGTGAATGTTTGGAAACTCATCTATCAACTCCATGAACGTTTTTTTTTGTTGGTCATGTTAAAAAACTTTCCAGTATTTTATATTGTTAGGGATGGATGGTCTATACCTCATCTTGATTTCATATTTCACTTGGAGAGTGGATGGTGTTTTAAAAGTATTGGATGCTAATGCTAATGAATCATCCTCATGGTTAAATTATCTTAAAACAACAGAAATATTAAAATCTTCATAAAAATTATCAATCAAGTTCCATACCTAATTCCTATATGCCCTCATTCTAGGATGTTTGGTATGGTAAGAACCTATGATTTGTTGCATCACCAGTTATGAATCCCCAAATACTACCATCTTGGTAATTTTCATTTTTCTTTCTACCTCCAAGCCTAGAATCAAGGCTTCATATCCAAGTACATTATTGGTGGCATCGAACTCTAGTTTGTAGGACACCTGGATTTATTTCTTGCTGGGAGAAATGAGTACTACACTAGCTCCCACTCCTTCCTTTGAATATTCCCTATCAAAATAAATTTTCCATACACCATCTACTTCATCAACAGATCTTACCAAAGGGTCTCTAAGTGTTAGGACCTCCTTGTAATCTTCATTAATACTGAGTATGAAACAACCAACATATTCATCTATAGCATAGATGGGATGGTTTATAGGGTTTTTCTCGTCACTAACCACATAAGAAAACTTTGTCTCTCTACACAACCTTTTGTTTTCAATTCCAAATACTAGTACTATTTCATATGTCATGTCCATATGAATTGTACCTCCCAGATTATGTTCCCATGTTCTTGACAGTAGCATGCCATAGTTAGCAGACACATCAACTACCACCACATATATCATGATGTTCTTGATAGGAAGATGAGCCAAAGTAACTACCATGTCCTTAATCAACCCATCACACTTCACTTTCCCAACATCAAAATAATAGAGGTCATGATATGGTTTGGTTATTTCTAATCCAAACTTTTTCATGACTATTTTGGGCATGAGGTTATGTGACGCCCTAGAACCAAGCATATAATTGTGCAACATTTTTTCATGGATATTGAATGTCACATAGAAAGGTGCAATATATTCTTCCTTTTCATCTATATGAGGGCCAAAAACTATGGTTCTAGAATCATCTGTTACATTTAAGGTATCCAGAGGGCTTGTTGATCATTCTCCCTATATATATTTCTCAATTTTCTTATGATATGAAGGATTCTTAGCCAATTCCACCAATGGTACAAGGATTTTGATTTAGGACAATGATTTTTCAATGTTGAAAGGTGGAATTAATTCCTCAAACTCCTTGATTTATTTTTCTCTTTTTGAAGGCTCTGAAACCTCATTAGCCTTTGGATTATCAGTGAGTTCTTTGACTTTATCCTTGAAATGACTTGGGATAGTATTCTTACGCTGACGTTGATTGTCTTGGGAAACTACTTTCTGCCTAGGCCTAAGATCATATTTCTTATGCATTTCAGCCTATAGTTCATCAAAAACATTATGTACTAGACATAAGACACAAATTCTTGGTTCGATTGACTCTTTAGGATTTAGAAAATCTTCATATTCGTTTTGAGTCAAATGCATGGCATTTTTTTCCTCTTAGAGTAGATGCACTTCTTCTATATATTCTACATATTCCTCATCCACAACTTCTTCAACCTAGTTATTTTCATTGTTTGTTTTCACAGGGGGTTGTACCAGTTGTTCCTCATTCCTTCTTTCCCTCCACATAAGTTGAGAATTAAAAGTATTCTGAATTGATTTTGATTTATTATGCCTCCCATTGAGGAAATTTATTGGAATTTATATTTTCCATCTCAAATATTGACATCTTATTTGTTAAGTTTCTAATCAGCTTGGACATTTTATCCATATTGGCCTCGTGGGAATCGTTATTGGGATCATAGGTACCACAATATTCTCTAGTATTTTTCTTTTCTACTTGATATTTCTTAAGCTTCATTTTACCTGATACAATCATGTTCCCTCCAGTCTCTATTGCATCGTCCTGCATTACAAGCAGAGTGGGAGATCTCATCTCCCTCAATACCATGGAAAAGTCAAAATCAAATGCACCAGTGTATGTGACTTTGGATGTTGGTTGTGAAGGATTTATGTCTCGAGGGATATTTTTGTACAACTTGTTAAATATTCTATTAAAATGAAAAAATAGGCTCATTATCTCTCTTTTTGAGTGATCCTAACTCAGTTAGGTAGTATAGATTGTCTCTTTTTTCACCCCACTATCTCATAAAAGTAGATTCAAGATCCCGCCAACTATTAATAGAAGCAATGGGAAGTTATTTGAACCAATTTCCGGCGTCTCCCTCTAAATTTTGGATAAAAATTCTCATGAAGGCATCGTTGCTTTCCATGAACAAGTTGTCTGTGAAGTCCTAAAAGACCGTCATGTGCTCCTTAGTAGAATGGGTCTTTTCTCCATCATAATTGGGTAAAATATTCATGTATTTCTCAGGGATATCATGGACATGCTGGGGTAAGTTCAATAGACCATATATAGAAGTGACCTAAGGATTTGAAGGTGGCGGGGGAGGTTGGTTTCTACCTACTCTTCCTCCACCTAATACAACCATAAGGTTTTGTAAGATTAGGCTATTAGATTCAAAGGACAAAGGAGCTATAGGATCTTTCAAGAAGGGTCGCAAGGAAGAACTCACTTCTTAAAAAAATTATAGAGGTGAATTTTGTATATTTATCAAAGGTTCTGAGTGAAACTGAGAAAAAGAATGTACATCTATAGGAATATCAACTATGTCTATAGATTCAATGCCTTTTTTAATAACAGAAGGAGATGTTTATAAATTAGGGTTACCTGAAGAAGAAGAGATGCGACGATCTCTAACGTTCCTCTCGATCATGAACTTTTATGGATATGAGTATACTGGAACATGCTCACGATCATAGTTATTTCTAGTGTGTCTTATGTTGGAGGCTATAGTTTCCTTCTATGGATTTTCCAGGTGAAATGTTAACAACCATATGTCTGAATCTTGTTCAATGTCAAGGATCAGATCTTACAATGTTGTGTCCCAGGGAAATATGTCTTCAAATTTCGTTCCCCAACAACGATGCCATTTTAGATGTTATCCGTTGAGATGTTCCAGCTTTTCATTGGAATGATGTTGAGGCACCATAGGGGTGAAGACTCAAGGTGAATCTTAAATCCATGCTTGAAATAAGGAAAATTGTGAAAAATTAAGTAAGTTTCTCTCTCTCTCTCTCTCTCTCTCTCTCTCTCTCTCTCTCTCT
>CBVK0104428830.1:0-10655 GCA_900067695.1 Picea abies
CTCTCTCTCTCTCTCTCTCTCTCTCTCTTTCAAAATTCTAGGACCTCAAACACTCTTAACTTAGATAATAAAAACCATCAGCTCCAAGAGGCATATGTCCTGAAGTTTTTCAAACAATTTATATTTAAAGGTGGGTGAAGTGGTGAATTAGAAGAAAAAAAATACAAACATAGTAGGCACCATAGAGAATGAATCTTATAGCTTATGGAAATATAACAACGTGTTGAGAAATTAAGAATTCAATAGTTCTAACACATATAACGAATCATTAAAACATTCTTCAAATAGTTAAACATATTTAGATATTCAAATACATGGAGGTGCCCTCTAGATATCATTTAAACATGTGAAGAAATGTCAAGAAATGGTCATTTGTTAAGAGGAACTCACTTCTATGTCATAGCCATACACCACAAAGTTACACTGAATATGTTGCATAACTTGTTTCTTGAGATTTTATTAATGGGGATATGATATAAGAAGCCAAATGAGAGGGGTGGATTTTACAAGAAAACATACACAAAAAGAGAAATTACAGACTGAAACATAACATAGGGGATGAATCTCATGAAGGATGTTGCCTTTATTACATGTCTATTCCTAAGGATTGTGTTCAACAACTTTAGTTGTAAGAAAATATTAAATTACCTAAAGTTTTGACCATCAGAATTAGCTCCTTATCTTTCTTTATATATGTATTCATTTGTGAGAAAAACGTTCATTTAATCCAATACTGCTTCTTGAAACTAAATACAACTTGTCAATTTCTTGATACCACCTCTAGTTTTCCAACTGATTTTACCAGGTAAGCACATTTTTACCACTAGAGTTAACTTGTTGACTTTGTTTTGGGGTGTGATATCTTTTTCCAATTGAGATTATGTCTAGATTCTTCTAGGTGGATCAATTGGACCCTTGACTGCTATGTTGGACATCCTTAACCTATGAACAATCTAAGATCTTGGTTGGGTGGAAGAACATTCAACTATTTCCTCTCAGCCCTCACCACTCATCAATGTAGAGTACCATTGACCAAATATTTGAATCCTCTACCTCAATATTCTATAGAGAGATGGTCAATTGATGCAACTCCACCTTAGGGTAGATTCCCAAATGTCCCTCTACTCTTTCAAATTTGGGATAATGATACTAAAGAAGAACATTACTTCCTTTGTGAATTGTGAAACACACCCTCCAGACATATATATCCATGATGGATGATATTATTCTCCTGAGAGGAGAGATTGAGTAGATTTCTCATCTTCTAAGACACCTCACATCTAAGTAACTCATCTTTAGAAGCTAAATTAATCATATAGTGGCTCCTTCTGTTCCTTTGGATTTGACTTATAATATCTCGACACATGTTGATGGAGACAACTAATAGAGAAAATTGATTTGTTACACTCGACATCATATTCTGCGATCCGTGACTTGCGTGGGTGTGCATTTGTAGGAAATGATTATTGTCCTCTATCAATTGTAGGTAATGGTATAATTATTGGTGAAATGACCCAAACGCGAGGCCAAGTGTCTTGTTGTATGTCATTTTATCCCTAACGAATTTGGTGCATCGTGAATGTATCCCTCACCCATTTGAAATATTCTTCCACATTCCTTTTTATTAGCATGCATCATCTTCCCAGTGTCTTAGTTATTTTGAAATTTTGGGAGGAGGAATGCAATTTTGAGTGATGTCATGCTAACATCATCATGGCCCCACAGACACATGGAAAATTCATAATGGTCCATGTCAGAGATTATCTGGCTCTAGGTTTAGTCTACATGTAGTTGAGTTCGATATGCTGACCAAAGTCTCTAATGGGCCCTCTCTATACAGATGGAAATATCATAGTAGCTCTGAAAGGCGTCCTATTGGTGCACCATGTTGTCTTTGATCCCTTCGAGTCTCCTAGGTGGATTGTTGTGTTGGCTCCAAGTGTCACTGATTTGTTGGACATGTGTGTTGTTGATAATGATCGGGAAGGTGGTTAGGAAAACTCTGGAATACTACTATCACGACCCAATGATAGTGGTTTATCCTTCCATGCTCTTGTTAGGAAAAACCATTTACCTCACGACCCGTGTCTCCTCAAACCACCATCGCACCGCTTATGTGTGCTATTTCTCATGCAATTTTCTGATGCGACATTGATCACCCTCCATAGATCCACCTCGTTTGTAGTCGTTGGATGATTGAGCCCCGCACCTTTTCTGGCACTTAGTTCCTAGGCCCTGGTCCCATGATAGTTGTTTGAAATGGGCTTAAGTATTTTAGGAGCACAATTAGCCATGTTTTATCTCATGATAAGAGCCCAGCTGCTTAAAATTTTTCCTTGGGTTCCTAGGGAATGATTTTTTCTATTGATTTCTCTAGGGTGCCCCAAAATATGATAGCTCTTTCGATCTAGGAGCTCTATAATCTCTCCTTCTTCCTCTATTTTTCCCAGTTTCAGCCTTATAATCTTTGAACAAACTACATATTGGTGACTGGGTCAAATTTGGTACTAATAAGATCTATGATTCTTTTGACATCTTCATCCATAGTGAGCTTCCCCAACTTATGTTCATGGAACTCCCTGATCTTGCTATCATAATATCTTTTAGACATATATGTTTTCCTAAACTACTTCTTGAATTGGTTCCAGGTCAACTTATTTTCATTGATCCCTTTGACATTCTTAAGGTCTTCCCACCATATAGAAGCTCCCCCATTTAACTAAAATATGGCTACTCTTTCCTTCATATTCCTAGAGTAGTTGTGCACTCATAAATATTTATTCAATCCTAGGAGCCATGCTTCTACTTCCTCACCCTTCTTGATTTCTTCATCAAATGTGGGTGGATTTTTCTTCTTAAATTCCTCATATAGGGAACTCTTGGAGTGCATCTTTCTCATTTTTTTATAGGTACCTAAACTAGTCTCATTGCTAGATAGTATTTTAGAAGTGGCATTCCTCTCATTGGAGGAATTTGTTGAATACTCTTCACCATATGTGTCTCTCTTGGAATTCCTATGACTTATCCTTGAGGAATTGTTCCTTATGTTGTTGAGTGTTGGCCCATGATTTTGGATTTTTGTTGGGATTTGTAGTTTCGCAAAGTGATTCCTTTGTTCATTGATGGCAGTTGCCCCTTGCTACAAATTCCTTTGTATTTCATACAAGCTTTGTAGAAATATTGCATTCATCCTTGTTTGCTCCTCTTGTGCTCCAATTAGCTTCTCATTATCATCTTGGTAGCTATGATGTTCATCCTTTAGACATATCACTCTCCCTACCAAGTATGGAGGAGTTTATATAACCATCATATCATCTGATTCATCATCTCTGACTTGTGAGGTTTCTTCTATGCTATCATGTAACATTTTGTATTTATTTCCTTCACTTTAATGTTGTAATACCCCAGTTTTGAGTCCCCATATTTATAATTTATTTTGTTTATAATGTTGAAAGGATGGAGTGCCTATAAAGTTGAAAGGTTGGAGTTCCTAGAAATGTAATACTTTGAATATATTAATAAAAATACATTGTTGGATGAAATACGAACAAGGATAGGGATAGAGGGCTATGATTCCACAAGAGAGGGGGATAAAGGGGCTAATTATTTTAATTATATTTTAATTACCCATCTTGGTATTACGTGGGAAAATTGGTTACATGAGCTTCTTAAGGAATGCCACATGGTGCTTAATTGCATGTAATTATATAAACCCCTCTTTTGGGTTGTTTGCGGGTTAATCACTCATTTTCATTATTCACCATTGATTGTTGCTTGTCCATTATTCCTCATTCATTCTTACTCTTGGTTTGGGCATGTAAAATTATTTATGGGGAGAGTCTTGTTGTTGGTAAGTAACTATTAATTATTCTAGAAAGGAAGCAATGCTTGTGTGCATGAGAATTATTGTAGTTGTGAAGGAACTATCCATATTTGAGAATCCTTAGAGTTTCCATCATTGCGTTTTATTGACCAGTAGCACTAGAGCACTATAAAAGAAGTGGAACAACTTGAGGGTTTGCATTGCAGAGAAAGGAGTTCATTTCTTTAGGTTCTATAAGCTAAAGGGGAAGAGAAATGGTAAATTGGGATTGATGTGTGGTTGAGAAAACTATGAGAGCTTGGTAGTTGGTTGTGTGTTAGAGTCGGCCTAGTACCTATCCTTGTGGATTCATAGCCCCATTAGGGGTGACCTTTTGTTGATATTTGGAACAACAATGTCTGTGGTTGGGAAGAATGTCAAACATCTGCAACCAATTGGTGAATGGTTAATTTAACGATAAGTGCTCTTTTTGTTTTTTGTGCAATTTATATTCCATTCTGTATTTATTATCTCTAAGATGTATTTATATTGTGCATTCTTGTTGATTTTGTTTTACATGGAATGTTAGTTAATTATTTCATAATTTATCATGCTTCTTGACTATTGCATGTGCTGGTATTATGTTTCTTGATTAATTAAAGTTTGGTAACATAAATTTGAATTTTCCCAAGAACGAACATTGATAGATACTTGAGAAATGGGCACATGACATATTGGCATTCATATTTATTCTGCAATGAAGTGACCTAGAATGGTCATATGGGCATGTAACAAATTGGTATTAGAGTGTCAGTTACAATGCTTGGGCCGATTTGTGGGTTGAAAATTTTGTGATTTTTTGTAGAGGCTAAGATTTAAGTAATATAAATGGGTTTAGCATGGTAATCATTGGTCGTTAGTAGAATTTGTTGTCCAAAATTTTTTGATCAGGGTTCTTAGAGGTTACCAACAAAGTTAACATTGTAGTCCAATAGCATTGGAATATTAAACCTTCCACAAGGGAAGGATCTCACTTGAAGTGTTTCCAAGACTTGTGTATAATAAGGTGAGTTTACGAGGACACACCATCAGATCTAATGTATTACAAGGAAGATTCATAATTAAATGTGAAAGATCATATCATTAGAAGTCTAAACCAAGTTATCCATTCGATAATCCATGTTGCACAGCATAAAGATAAGTGCATACATCAAAAAATATTGTTAAACAATATCGCAACTAGAAACTACAAAAAACCGCACAGGTCTCATAAAAGAAATATCATGCATTCAATATAAT
The DNA here is from genome assembly GCA_900067695.1 of Picea abies. Lineage (NCBI taxonomy): Eukaryota > Viridiplantae > Streptophyta > Pinopsida > Pinales > Pinaceae > Picea > Picea abies. Next base: position 5,102 of record CBVK0104428830.1, read on the forward strand.
AACAAATTTCTGGATGCCCAAATAATCCATTTTGTATTATCATATCACATGCTGGCATACATGGAGTATTTATTTCATATCAATACTTATACAACATAACCAATTACAAAACAATAATAGGAATCGAGAAACAATAGTCTAACAAACCTCAATAATAATGTGAGATCTCATACTTAGCTCTCTTACCTAACAATTAGGGAAAAAACAAAAACAATAATATCTAATAAAAAGAAGTAGAGAGAATAAGAAATTATCCCTTTCCAATCAGATTTCCCCCAATTTGTATCATTTCCTTGGTTTCTTCTTGATTCCACTTATATGGTTTCTTGAATCAGTTTTTGTTGCTTTCCCGCTTTGTCTTTTCCTATGGTTGAAGCTTCTAGAACTTTTCATTTCTTCCTCCAGCTGACTTCTGATCTGTATTCATTATTGGTATGCTAGAAGTTATCTTCCCTCTCAACATAGCTACTTTCTATTGCTTCTAGCCTTCCGCTACTCTTCTACGCCTTCCTGCGAAAAAGTGATCCTTCCGCAAAATTGAATGTTCTGTAAAACGAAGGGCCCAACAGGTCTCGACCACAATCTTTGACTCATCCTGATTCAACCTTCTACCATTTTTATCTGGTCACCTTCATACGAAGGGCCAAAATATGGTACAATTGAAAGGTCTTGCTTGCGGAAACTATCATAGTGTGCCACCTAATATTTCCATTTCCTTGCCAAAATCGAGGTGCTCATTACAAATTCCTGCATAATGTTGACATTGTGAACCTCAGGCTTAGTAGCCAATAGATCATTCTACTCTATGTCATCAAGGGAGTCCAAATGTTGTAGCATAATGTACTTGGCTTGGACTGTAGGCCTGAACTACCATAATGTTGTCTTCACAGCTCTGGTAACCTCATCCATGGCATCTAGTCGATCATCCTCAACTTGTATCTCGACAAACTTAACTACTTTTGTGATAGGGTTAGAAATGGCCTAGGATTCAACATGCATATTCTTAAGCCTAGTGCACAACTCTTCGATAGGATTAATGCATTGTGTTATCACTGAAATTTCGTCCGCACATGGCGACAAGAACTCTGCATCATCAAAACAGGAAAGAAGTCATTCATGGCACAAGATTAATTCCTCAGCATTGCAAAAGGGTCAAAGTAAGCACTCATTATTTGCTCACCAAGTGACGAATTGGGTGCAAACACATTGGTCCAACAAGCCAACCTATTCCATGAACATATCGAAGAGTCGAAGACATTCCTCGGTGTATGTATGAAGCGAGGACTTGATAGTTGTGCCCTCCTCCAATGCATGTGTAAGCTTATGGACGATCTCTTTGGGTTGCTCCTTTTCCTTTAACTTGAATGCTTCTACCTCCTGTTGCAGGGTATATGTATTGGACACCAACTGGGACCATGTGCCAAAAATTAGGTCAACTCTATCAGGTGGCACAATTTGAGTGATATCTTCTGGTAGCTTAGGAATGACCACATAGAAAGAAGACCATACTTGAGAAAACTTGTTGGTGAAGGCTACAATAGTGGATTCAACCTACACCTGCAAGTCCTACACAATTGATTTGGTTGTAGTGGCTTCATTGACATCCTCTCACAATGATTATGTTTATTGTGTGAGGGATTGGTTAATATGATTTATTGTTGTTATCCTTTTCTCTAGCTGGTTGATGGAAGCCCAGATAAGGTGTAGGATCTATGGTGTAACCCCTATGGATAACTCTCCACTAATGGAAATGGAATCGAAAGGTTACCGCAAAGAAAGTGGTTGACCACTTGTAATAGAACTCTCATAAAATATGGGCTCCCCAACACCATCTAGGTTAGTTGAATGAGTTCTAATGCTTCACCCAATCTTGTCCATGATCTATATCATAAGTGTTTCAAGAACCTCTGTTTTCTCCAAGTAGATCTCCAAGATATCTCACCATTGTTGAGGGTACTATAGTAGAGGAAAAATTTGTTTCTTGATTGAAGTAGTGCTCTGCACTGTCTGAGTATCATCTTAGGTATCTAGCTTTTCCTATGGAGGGTCCTCATCCATTGTAATATGGGTTTCAGATACTGTCTCTAGTTGTAGGTGAGAGGATGTTTTAAGGGTCATGTGTAGGGTGACTGGGACTTTTGGGATCTAAGAAAAAGTGGAGGGGAATGGATCAGTGGTATTGCCAGTGTTGGTGGGATGGGTAGTAATTATAGAGAAACTATGTGAAATGGGTTATGAGCTGGGGATGTTGGGGTCATTTGTGCAATGATGGTGGTCCCACCATTATGTGGAGTGGTGGCTTCTTCAATGATAGTGGTAGAGTGGAGTTGCATGGGAGGGTCATTGTAACACCCTAGGTTTTGAACCCCCATTTTAAATAATGTATTATTACAATGCTGAGAGGCCTGAGTGCCCAAACAATTATTTAAAGGGGCAGCATGCCCAAGAAATGTAATGCTTTGATCATTATTAATAATAAACACATCATTGATTGTTAGATGGACAAGGGATAGAGTTATAGAGGGCTTTGATTCCATAAGAGAAAGGGCTTGTTAGGCTAAATGTTTATTCCTATGTTAATTACCTTTTTTCCTAAAGGGGGGAATCGATTACGTGATCTTCTTGGGGAGGCTAGGAGGTTCTTGATTTCCCCACAAACATACTTAAACCCACCCCTGGTCCGATTGTGGGGTTGGTCATTGGATTTTCTGCTCTGTCACCTTTGTGTTACCTCATTCTTACCCTCATGCACTCCCATGCACTTACCTACCTCCTCCATCCATCCTCACCTGTGTATTGGTCTCGGGAAGGGGGACCACACTACAAAAGAATTAGCCATGGGATAATTTGTTGTAGTGGTCGTTGGTGTGATCCGATCGTTCCTTGATGCCTCCATGTCTGAGATGTAGTGGCTTGTGTCCAGCATGGCTCACAGCTTCAAGTCCTGAGAGTTCTAGCATTGAGATTCTGGACTAGTTGCACTGGAGGCCCAAATAAGGAGAAGGACTACCTGAGGGACTGCATGGTAGAGAAAGGTGGAGTTTTGTTCTATCAGGTGGTGCAAGCTAGGTATAAGGGAGCTGGGTACTTGGATTGTTGTGAGTGTTAGGAAGCCTGTGAGAGATTGAGAGATGACTAGTTTGGGAAGCCAAGTTCACTCTGGAACCATCCTTGTCGATTCATAGCCCTGGCTCGGGGGTGACACTACTGTTGATATTTGGAGCAGTAGTTTCTATGGTTGGGTGGAATTTCCTTGGTATGCAACCAGTTGGTGTCATCTTTCATAAAGATAAGTTCTCTTCGATGTGATATTATTATTTGTGTATGAATGTTTTTCCACTGTATATTTAATTATTGTTAATTGAATCTTTAGAAAATGCATGCTTGTTGGATATTGTTGTGCATGTCGTTAATTCTCTTATATTATGCATATTTAATAAAAAAGGAAGGTATCGGTATGAGAAAGAAGTCCAAGGGTGGGCTTGCAGGTAGCATACCCAAACCTTTGGTTGGCAGGGTATCTTACAAATTGGTATCAGAGCCTCAAGTTGAAACACCGGGCCAGTATGGGTTGGGTCTATTGGTTAGAGTCTTGTGGTCAAGATCGAACTTTGACCATGAAATTGAAAATCTCAGGAGGAATGGCATTACAGAAGCTATGCAGGAGACAGAATGTCATATTTCCTCTGTAATGGTTCGAAGGATCATGACCGTTCCTTTTGAATTCAGGAGTGATCACCACTGTAGGATCAGGAGAGATTCATGATCATTGGATCAGAGGACAGGTGAACATGGGTCGTCTGATAAAAAGGAAGCAAGATTAAGGTCATGACTATTGGATCCCATTGGAGAGAGAGATCAATGACCAGCAGAAATTGTGGGGAATCGAGTTGCATGGGAGTTAATTTCCCAAGGCGGTCCTGCAATCTAAACCACATTTTAGCTAAGGGGTTACGTGTTAGCGTTAAGATAATTGCAGGGAGAAAAGCAGGTTACTCCAAACCATTAATGCACACCCCCACAATTTGAAAGGCATGCAGTGATGTGACATGTTATTGCTTGAGAAACGAACCTTTAAAAAGTTGAAGTGGCTAGGAACCATCGATGTGTAGGAGGAAATGCATCCATCGATCACGTGCTCTGGGAAAGAGTGAGAGAGGAGGTGGTTTGAAGTTTGAGACTTCCAAAACCTGAAGACCCAGAAGGATATCGGTCGTCGATCTGCCGAGAGCTATGCGTCACCAGATCCAGGGCTTCAGATAAAAGCCAATAGGACTAGATAGCTTTTGAAGTTTGAGATTTCTGGAGTCAGGAGTCCTAAAGGAATCATAGCCGTCAGATTGAGGAGGAAACGTGGAGCAGATCCGTGAACTCTGAGTTAAGACTTGAAGCAAAACATAACCATCAGATTGAGGAGGAAACATGGAGCAGATCCATGAACTCTGGGTGAAGACCTGAAGTGAATCTTAGTTGTATGATCCAGGAGGATATGTGGTGACAGATTGGCCAGTTTGGGAATTAGAGGTTCGAGAGAATTGGAAGTGTGCTAGTATGAAAACTCTCGAAGTCCCGAAGCCCGAAGAGCCGAAGAGGTGGGGCATGGTGATGTCACCTGGAGGTGATGTTGACCCCAAAATTTTGAAGTGACATGGCTTGTGGACGTCACCTGGGATGACATGAACACATGGGATGTGTGCCACATGTCAGTAAGATTTGAGCATTTGGAATATTGAAAATTCAATTAGAAATGACATGTGTCACCCACTTGATTGGACCATGTGTCTGCTTCCATCATTTCACCACGTGGTGATAGATCATGCATTCTGGAGACTGGGCACTTTAGAGGGGAAAGATGTGACAATTTGCGTCGGTTCAAAAACTCTCGAAGGCCGAAGTACATATCGACCATTGATTCCAGAAGACACACGTCGAAGGATCGTCAACTTTGGGTGAAAGCACTTCAGGAGAAAGTGTAGGAGGGAAGTTTGAAACTTTTGAAGCCCAAAGAGCTAAAGTGATTCACAGCCGCCAATTTGTGGGAAGACACACGTCGATAGATCATGAACTCTGGGTAAAAGCATTCTAGGAGGAGGAAAGTGAGAAAAGTTGAGACTCTTGAAGCATGGAGTCCCGAAATGGATCTCAATTGTTGATCATGAAGGAGGATGGGGACCGTTTATTTGGTCCTGGATGAAAGTTCCGAAGCCCTGAAGCTCTAGACAATCACTTTTTCAGCTAAGTGCAGGTTCATGGCCATGGTAATATGGATATTGAGAGCTAAAGGATGGAGGGATAAGGCCGAATTGGTTGCCTTCAAGATATAAAGGTGATAAGGAAGGATTTAACCGTAGTTTCTAGTCATGGTAACCTAGGAAGGTGGTTTGAAGGAAGTGCCTGTGCAAGATGAAATTTTGTGTCAGCCATGGATAACAAGCCACTGTTATTTTTGGAGAATGGGGATATGGTCTCCATGAACAAAATAAAGAAAGAGACATGTAGCATGGTTTGGCAATTTTGTTTATCATATGCATAATTCTAAAAAAATGGTTGCTTG
>CBVK0104428896.1:0-12490 GCA_900067695.1 Picea abies
AAATAGAGTTCTTATGCAAAACTTATGGCTGGTCAAAGTTCAGGTCAACCAGGGAAAAAGTCAACCCTGAAGAGACACGTGGCAAGCTCGGAGAGAGACACGTGGAAGGATCATAGGTTGTCAAGTGGAAGCTCTAGAAGTTGACAAGTGGAAGATCCAGGTACTGACAAGTGGCAGGTGAAATGGATCTGCACATACAGGTGGTACAATTGTCGATTGACAAGTCGCTCCAATCATAGTTTGGCATGTGGCATTAAAAAGATCCAATGAGAGGCCGCTACATGGTGACACATCATTAGAAAATATTGGTTTGGTTTATATAAAAGTATTATGGAGTTCGGAGAATCGACCCCATGACCTCCATAATCCACCAAGGTCTTAACAAAAACCCATGACCTCCAATGTGCTACCACATTATCACTTAAAAAGTAAATGGTTTTATATATATTTGAGTTTATATTAAAGTTTCCTTGGGTGGCTAAAGGGATCAAGGCCCAAGCCCTCGACCCTTTTCCCTTTATTCATTGCATACTAATGTAACCAGCACCATAGCGCCGAGGTGGCTCAACTCATAAATTGGCGGGAGTTGTTATAACTATGGTTATGAACATGAAATATATTATTATGGTAATACATATCCGTTCCAACAAATTGCGTGGAGGTTTGTTTAAGTTATATAGAATATAGGATATATATATAACCATACTTGTAACAATAAAAACAAGGGTGTAAATAAAGGAGAGGATAATGGGGGTTAGAACCCACGACCTTCTCCACATATTCCAACAAAATTAACCAACATTCCATGAATTTAGTTGTAATAACCTATTAAAAAAAGGGTTTGTTATGTATTAAATGGAAGTTTTAACCAAAAGATACTCTTTTGGGCTATAAAAAGGGACCAATTCTCAATGCAAAGGAATGGGTTTTTGGAGCTTGAATTTTAGAGATGAGAAGGGAGTTTGAGGTAAACTTCTTATTCACACTAAGTTTTATAGTATTTTTAGGAGTTATAGAGTATTTATAGTCATCGAAATTGGTTTTCCGAGATAGAGCCAATGGTGACAATCTTATCACTCATTTGTAAGCCAAAATTATGTAAATTTGAGATTTATGCGCTGTAAGATAGTCATTTGACACTTGTAAAAGAAGTATATAGTGTTTATAGTCATTGGATTTGGTTTTCTGAGATGGTGCCAAATTTGACATTTGTAATTAAGTTTGAATAAAGTATAAGAAGGTCATTGTAAAATTGATTTCATGTGATTTTATGTATGCTTATGTAATATGGATTATGCAAGTTATGTTAATCAATTAAAGTGTTTTGGTTAAGTAATATAAACCACTTCCATGCTATAAGCATTGCAATAAAAGGTTTTGGAATAAGAAAGTGGTGTTGAACTTAGTGATATTTTTCAAATCAAATGTTGTATAGGTTCTATCCATTTTCGGATCATTGACTATGGGTGTTCTCATTTCCACCCAACCATAGGCTCTGCTTGCTCAGTTAGTTCGGAAATAGGCCACCCCCATGCCAAGTCGTGATACTACCAAGGAGCTTTGAACTCACTCTTTCATTTTCTTGTAGTGGTTATCTTTTCTCTAGTGCTCCCCCAAATCTGAGCTTGTCTCTCTTGTCTTCCCTACACGCATCCCACTCTCCTATATTTTTCCATTCATGTCTCCCTTTGCATGCAACCCCCTCCAGAAGGTTCCAGACCTGTCCCCTTCATTCTGTTAGAAGGAACTCATGGGGTCAATTTGTGTTATGGAAAAATGATACCCTATTGTACCTAGGGATGACAATTTCAATTGTCCTAGCCTGATCTTCCATACATGGATTTATTTTGGGGTAGTTAGTTGTCCAACTACCATCCTTCTTCATTAACTGATTTTCCTTGAAATCAGGGCTGAGGAAAATACTCTGAATATCAATTATCATCAAAAAAGGAAATTGGGTCATCTTAGCATGATGAGCTCACCTCTAGGTTTCCTTAATCTTTCCTTTAGTGGTATCATGGCCAATACTTTAAGGATTTACCCACAGTCAGCTGGTTGGAATTCTCATTCAAACAATAATATAATTACATTGTCCATATGTCATGGCATGGAAAATCATTAATTATGATTAATTACATACTGGAGGAAACAAGGGTGTTACATTTTTGTCAAGTTTGATCTTCTTTCTAGTTGTGAAATTATCTGTAAGTTGTTTTTCCTGCATATCCCTTACTTCAATACATATTTGGTAAATTCAAAGTAGACTCTTGCTAAATCCTAAAAGTGAATTTATCTTTGATTCACGGTCTTGTTTTTCCATGTTGATCTATTTATTGTGGACTTGTTTCAAGAAAATTGGGTTTCCATTTCATTCAATATCATACAAACCTAACTCATAATCTAATAATTTTTTCTTTAAAGATATTAATTTATGTTTCTTGGGTTGATATCTCTCTAAATCTCAAATCTGGAATTTACATAAACTAGAAAATAAAACAGATTTCAAGATCAAGGACAAGCCAAGTTTCATGTTGGACTTGCCCCCTATTGTTACACATTATTTTGGTCACCTCGGTGATCACCTGACAACATCTATTCATGTTCCTTAAAAATATTAAAAGAGACTTTCTCCATAGGAAAAGTGATTTGCTTTCCTTTTCCAAAAACCATATGAAGGAAGGTCATCGCACCTTGCTATATGCATGGGGTGTGATGATGCCTGATCATTGCACTCTGCACTATACCTGGACTGCGACATCGTCACATGTTGCTTGTGTATAGGGTGAAACGATGCTTAAAGCATGTGAAAAGTCAAATTCCATGAATGTTCTAGAAGGGGATCTTCTAGAAGATGAGGTGGCCTCCGATCGGTTTGGATATTACTCGCTTCTCTGATTTGGTGGGATCATCCTAATCTCCTCATCCATCTCTCTTTAACACTATATAAGGAGGGATCTCTCATGGAAAAGGATAAGGTTGAATAGGCTAAGATTTATATGGAGAGTTCTACTTCAGATTATGCTTGAGATCTTTGCTTTAGTTCTTCAAGTCAGATTGTGGATCTTCTTCATTCACATCCTTGGAGCAAAGGTGTGTGTGTTGAAAAAAAGATCCATCAAAAGGGGGGCTTGCAACATCAAGGCATGGGTTGTATTGTCCACTTTCTATTCACTTAATACAACAATGCATTTCTTCCCTATATAAGCATCTCGTCTTCTATTGTATAATTCCTTGATCATATACATAGATTTAATTAGAATATGTAGATCTTTATTCCCATTCTTTGTTGGTTTTTGATTCTTAGACAGACTTACTATTCTGCAAACTCAAGGAAGGAGCTACAAAGATGACACTAGCGAGGAAAAACATTATTTAAAAGGTATGTCACTTGTAACTCATTAAACCAGTTCATATGATGATGAAGTTTAAGGCGAAGTGTGCATTCTGTTCTGTTTTGTTCTAGTTTTCTGTGGAATCTAGGGAGATTTGTTTATGTCCGCATTTACCGATTAATATGATAACACCTATTAAGCACATAATTTATTTTATATTAACATCATAGCAGCAAAGGTTAATTTGTGTTGCAAGATCACATCTCTTGTGGTTTCATTTATCTTTGATTTGTTTGTTTTGCAAGTTATATTTTCCAAGTTGTTAATAGTTTACTTCTTCAAAGTTGTTATTAACTTGAGATGTTAATCAACATATTGCACATATGAAATATCTCTATTGGATACTTTATAAATAATACTTTGGTATTAGTCCACTTGTTTCCAACTCATATCAACATCTGAGTGGATTGTGGTGGCTTACGCTCTTTATATTGAAGTGTTATCTTAAAGCACTAGATCATTAAGTTATTGTAATCCTTTATTTTACATGTTGTATCTTTTGTGGGATTTACTTGTATTTTTCATTGAAGTAAATAATTCCTTTCATTCAATAAATCATAATCAAAATTTACTTAAGCTCTCCTAATAATGAGAATATATAAAAGGGATAACCCCCTTGGCCTCTTGAGAGCCAACTAAAAGTGAAGTGAAAATCATATTGAGATGGCTGTGATATGATAGCCAATCTGTTACCTCAGGGTGGTGTCTGTGGTCAGACTTTACAGTTAGATTCTAGTTTAGGTGGTAATATTTTCAACATTTGTTTTAGGGATAGAGTTCATCACCTAGATCTTTGTGGGACATTCTTCTTGTGTGAATACATTGATGAGTATGTTTGAATTCTAAACTAAATATCTCATTTGGTGACTCCACTTCAAGATAATATAATTAATAAATACACTACAAGAAGAAATCCTCAAGGTTTAATTCGTCTTATGCCTGAACTTGAAAAAGATTAAAGACAAAGGGTAAATAGGCTTAAATATAGAGAAGCCAATAATGATTTAGGACTTGAATCTTTGCAACATATAAGAAAATTATCTGTTGATAATTCAATTTTCCTTAATCCTCAAAGTATAATGCCTAAGATATTGCTATAATCCTTTTTATTTCACTAATATTGCTAGAAAACCTCATGAATTACCTAACACATGGAGATAATGTTATTAGTGCATGTGACCATTGTGATGCTTTCATGGATTTTATTATGATTGCAGAAATTCGCTAAAGGTTTGGATTGATATGTCATTTTTGATGAGTGTAATGATTTGAAGGAACTGTAAGCTATTGATAGTCTAAAACAAATTAAAGGAATAGAGGGATACCAATCAATGATAATGATGATCATGTTTATACACCATGTGACTCATTCAAAATCATATCGTTTCTTGCATTATTTATAGTTTACATATTTGCTTCCTATGCATGTGTAAAGATCATATATGGTTGCTCATAAACTTGTATGAGATAATGTTCATTTACATGATATTTGTAAATGTATTATGATTTTTCCTTAGTTGGTGGACCTATTTCAATATGGAGTTAGCTATATCTAGATTAGGGTTTGAGTGTTACTTCCATCTTTATCAAATATCACATAGCTGCCCATACCCTAACTAATTTACTATATGTTTTACCCTAACTATTTATCTTCTTGTACTTACTTCAAAAAATTTATAAAGGTATCTTCACCCAAGGGAGAAGAGGAGTGGATGGTAGCCTGACTTTGCAAGAAATCAGATCACAAACTTCTCCATCTATGTTTCTTTCATGAGAATGATCATGTATTGTTGATGACAAAAAAGAGCTTCAAAGAGGACGTTGGTGTTTAAAGGAAGCTTTATCAAACTACAAGCCATATATAAGTTGTTCATTGGATTCATTACTTTGCTACTAAACCCACTATATATGTGAATATGATTAAACTTGGTAGATGGCATGCGATGACCCTCTTTCGCTTCAGGAAAGCACCCACATTATTAAAGCTAAAAATTAAAACTACTTTATTTTCTATCTACAACAATTGAAAACTAGTATAATTACTCTTGTATGCATGTTGCAACATCTCACTTATTTGATACTTGAGTTATTTTCAAGGATTCAATGTTGACTTTCCATCCAATATTATTTTAATTTTTTTAAATGTTATTTATGTTCTTTTCTAATCCTAACTAAACTTTATTCTATTTATTTTTGACACAATATAAAAAATAATTAAAATCAAAGCATCAAAAGTGCAAAGAAAGTTATCACACCATAATCCTAAACATTCATTCTTAAAAATAATTCTAAACTATCATACACTATTATCACACCATAATCCTAAACATTCATTCTTAAAAATAATTCTAAACTATCATACACTATCACTCCCTTTTCAAGATACAAAACTTGCACTTAAGTATTTCTCCCCATAGTCATTTTTGTAGGACGTTAAAAAAAACATTTTTTTAACTAGAAAGCACATAGATAAAAAAAATTGCAAACGACGAAGGCATTACTTTAAACATGTTGATTTTTCTCAAATAAAGCACTATCATACATTATCACTCCCTTTTCAAGCTACAAAACTTGCACTTAGTATTTATCTCCTTTTCAAGCTACAAACCTTGCACTTAGTATTTATCTCCATAGTCATTTTTGTAGGAGGTAAAAGTTTATCTCCATAGATAAACTTTTTGCAAACGAGGAAGGCATTGCTTTAACCGAGTTTGAATATGGTCGTGCACAATGAATTGTTTACAATTTTGCCCTTAACTATAAATTTTAAAACGAAAATAGTTCAAGAATATTATCAATTTTCATTTAGGGAATTATGTCTAATATTTAAGATTCAACGAAGAGCCACTCCTTATCAATCAAGAACATGTTCTTAGGTCTTTCCAACATCATTACATGCTAGTAACTTGCAACTAAGGCAATCTTTGTAAAAGTTTTCAAAGAACTAAGTTTCACGTTTAATGTTCCAAAGATCAAATGTTTCATAGTTTCAAAGTCTATTTTAAAAGAGGATTAGCAATATTGGAACATGAAATTCATAATCAAACAATCTCAATAACATAATAACATTAATCTCAAGTGAAGCTTCCAACCTCATGCACTTTACTTTAGCTAGTTAGCAATTGGGCTTAACATGTGAATATGTGTAACAACCTCTCTGTTACGTCATATAAATACATGAGAAACAATTTGATTTTTTTTGAAACATTAATAAGCATCATTAGAATAAGTGAAACATGACATTAACATAGTTCTGTCAATTGCAGTCAAATTCATGATAATAACATATATCAATAAAACACATTCTTCTTCTCTCAATTCATTTTCAAACTAGATTTAGATACTACTTAAAGCATGAAGGATCTGCCACATCACATGAGATGAGATTCAAACTACCAACCCAACCTATCCTACAAGATTAGGACTTCTAAGACACATAATCAACACTCAAGTCTAGGATTCATCCTATTGATCTTGACCATGTAAGGTCTCAAGACTAGCAATTATTCTGAGAGAAAAGGAAGTCTCTAATTCCCTTACCTTTATCTATTCAATTCCACTATAAATCTCAACATTCCTTTCTGCAAATTCTTCAATTAACACAGGGAATTTAATATCTTAGTCATCATCTCATAACACGAGGTATTATATTACAAACTAACTCATCATCTTACTAATTTAAGGTCAGGGAGTATTTCAATAGAATCATGACATAAACTTAATAGTAAAGCATAGTCCCTTAATATCCATCTATCATTTGTGATAGTTTCAAAATACTTATGTTTCTCTCAATGTGTGACACCTTACAGGGTACAACCAAGCAGATAGGTATCTGATCCATATCACAATTTTTGAAGGAAAGACAACAGAGAAAGACTCTTAGCACAAGGTAGAAACCATAGGCCTAATTTGTAATCTTATGAACTAGCTAAAAATGTGAAGTAAATAAACATGTAACCGAAGAAGGTATATTCTAAGAACGGGCTAAAAGTTTTGTAAGAATCCTGAAGCTTATTTTCTAGTAGCACAGTGCAACACCTCAAGAGTCAATTCCAAAAGTGCTTAGATGGCTTCTTAAAGGCCCAAGGTTCAGAGGATACAACACCCAAAGTGCACAGAGACCCTCTCAAGTTGGGAAGAGGTCAAAACTTTAAGAAGTATAAGCTCATGAGAGACAATGCGAACATACACTGAGGAGGTATAAATACGCACTCAACAATTATAATCTAAAGCTCAGGAGGGATGCACTGATGAGAGTTGATGTTCTTTTCAAAGGCAAATATCAAGAAAGGAAACATCTGGTAATGTCATTGATGAAATATTTGATCGCTTCCAAGGATCGAAGATCTTGTTATAGGTACAAATGCCAAAGATCAAAAGAGATAGCGCTTTTGAAGTCGCGCAAGCGATCAGATTTTAGGAAGAAAATTTGACAGGTGGAAACCTTTAAGAATCGAGAATCTGGAGCTGAACACGAAGTCCATAAGCTATGAAGTGATCTACACCATATATAAGTGAGTGTTTTCTAGATGTTATATTTTCAAGAGTTCGACGATTCAGAGAGTTTGGAGTCGCAACTGGAGAGTCAAGAACCCGAAGCTCTGAAGTCTCGAAGTGAAGGACAATTGTAGATTTGGAAAATGATTTCAGGCTGTTAGATCTACAAGCCTTCCCACTTTGGAGGTTCAGTAATTAGGGAAAAAGAAGTCATGGTGTTTAAGTTAAGGGACTCCTGGAGTCCCTAATTTTCAGAGTAAATCAACATCGTCAATCGATGGGTACACGCGTATGTAGATCTGAGTATTCAGAACTTCGGCTATTCATGAGGTGGTGGATGAAGGTTGTGAAGGTGTGAGAGGTTCCAAAATCCAGGAGTTCTGAAGTTAATCCTGACCATTGTTTTGGTAAAACCAGTACCATCCAACAACTAGAACTTTTAAATTCCCGGAGCCTGAAGTGCCAAAGCGTCAGCTACACCATATATAAGTGAGTGTTTTCTAGATGTTATATTTTCAAGAGTTCGACGATTCAGAGAGTTTGGAGTGACAACTGGAGAGTCAAGAACCTGAAGCTCTGAAGTCTCAGAGTGAAGGACAATTGTAGATCTGGAAAATGATTTTAGGCTGTTAGATCTACAAGCCTTCTCACTTTGGAGGTTTGGTAATTAGGGAAAAATAAGTCATGGTGTTTAAGTGAAGGGACTCCTAGAGTCCCGAATTTTCGGAGTAAATCAACATCGTCGATCGATGGGTACATGCGTCTGTAGATCCGAGTATTTAGAACTTCGTCTATTCATGAGGTGGTGGTTGAAGGTTGTGAAGGTGTGAGAGGTTCCAAAATCTAGGAGTTCTGAAGTTAATCCTGACCGTTGTTTCGGTAAAACCAGTACCATGCAACAACTAGAACTTTTGAATTCCCGGAGCCCAAAGTTCCAAAGCGTCAGAACCCCATTCTCGTAAAACCTATCTCAGCTGACATGTCATAGGCCACTTGTCAACTGATTTCATATGGAACATGGAACTCATTTTGGGTACTTTGGTTACATCATCTACACCAATTCAAGTGACACATGTCACTCTAAATCTTGTGACACATCATGGATTGTGACAACATGGTTGCCACGTCACTTCAGAAGGTTGTCACTCTAGAAGAAAGGAATCCAGAGCAACACAGTTCTCCGAAGTGTCAAAGCTCTGAAGTTACCTCTAGTCATAAATCTGAGCAGGGTGTGGGAACTCTCAATCCCTTAGTCATTTGGAGTTTGGCTCTTCGACAAGGTTAAGAGGTAACTGCTAAGGATTAATAAGACCCTGAAGTCCCAAAATTTTGAAGTAAAGGAGATCCGTAGATATAGCGAACAAACGAGGACTGTATATCTTCAAGAATTAGTCCTTTAGAGGTTTTGGCAGTTCGAAACTCCAGAGGAAAGGAGTGGTTGCTTACAAAAGGTGATGAACTCTAGGAGTTTCGAACATCCGAAGCAAACGACAACCGTCGATCTAATGGAAGTGTAAGCTATAAGATCTCCAAGCCCTTTGGTGGTTCGACAATCTAGAGGGAACAGACTTAGGATGTGGAACGGGAAAACCCCTAAAGTTGGAGTTTCGTAGTATATCTCCATCGTAGAAACTCGTGTGAGGAGAAGCTTCACCCACCATTAGACTAAGTAGTTAAAAGTCAATGAGGAGGGTGGTAGGGAAGGGTAACCTACAACTGTCGGTTAACTAGGCTTACGACCGACTTCGACCAGTTAACACTTCTGGATAAAAGGACTTGAGTTATGGAAACCTCTGGAGCATCGGCATTGTGGAGCCCCAAATAGTGCCCTTTTGACCTAGGACTAGGTTATGGATATTGGTAACATGCTTAACGTGGTTTTAGGAAAAGGGGTTTACAGACTATGGGTTAAGATTCAACTCCTAAGACTTTAGCCGGCCTCCCTCATTTCTAAAACCTTGGATTTACTTTAAGGTATAGGCGTTCATACTACAAGTAACTCGGGTTCAACAAAGAAATCAATGGGAAAAACACAACCTGGTTAACTTGTAGAAGTTCAGATGAATATTACTCAGGGACTCATGATACAGTCAGATATACATATTTATTGACGGACAAACAAGGCACTATTAAATCCTAACGAAACCTCAACTAAAATTTGCTCACACATACTTCTATTATGGATGAATTTACATACTTAAAAATAGACTATATACACTAAAATTCACATTCTATAATTAGGATTAGGCCACTCGATTAGAGCACTAAGATGTCCAAAAACATAGAGAGGGTTAAATATAACCCTATAACTATTAAATTCTTGGCAACAAACACAAAACCTGTCACTGAGACATTCACAATATTCTGCAGTGACTCAATCAATCTATTATACTAATACACTCACAACATAAATAAAAACAAAACATAAATACCAGAAACCAATGAACATGTGTGTTGAAGATGTCCTTCCAGACCTTGCGCTCCTTCCTTTCCTTCACTTTCTAATCACAAAGACTTCACCGGTACCTCCCAACCAACACTAGGGGTACTCTTCTCCCCCCTTAGCACCCCGAGCTGCACAAAAACCAAAACACAATATCTTCTAGGATTTCCTCGCAAGGAAGATATTCCACTCTTTTTACAAGCCTGGATGTCCCAACTCTCACAAGTAAAAAACAGTCAATCAAAAATTTGACAGCGTAATAGTGCCTTCCTAGGGTTTGATGCCCTTCCTTTCTACGTCCATTTCTTTATATAATTACTCCTCATGGAAATCTGTCCATCATGCATAATTCATTAATTTTTAGAAATTCAGTTCAAGGATTATTCATCCACTACACCAATGAGACTTCACCGGTACCTCCCAGCCAACACTAGGGGTACTCTTCTCCCCCCTTAGCACCTCGAGCCACAAAGGGGCCAAGCACAAAAACCAGAACACAATATCTTCCAGGATTTCCTCGCAAGGAATATATTCCACTCTTTTTACAAGCCTGGATGTCCCAACTCTCACAAGTAAAAAACAGTCAATCAAAAATTCGACAGCGTAATAGTGCCTTCATAGGGTTTGATGCCCTTTCTTTCTACATCCATTTCTTTATATAATTCCTCCTCATGGAAATCTATCCATCATGCATAATTCATTAATTTTTAGAAATTCAGTTCAAGGATTATTCATCCACTAAAGGTGTCACATCCTCCCCGGGTTTCACACAGAATTTCTCTTTTATTTTTGTTTAAAATCCACCTCTCCTCACATTTCCCCACGTGTTCCTAAATTTCCTCTTAGTTATCTCTTTGTTTCCCCAATCCCCTTAATTAACGGGTGTTTCCTAGCTAGGTTTTAGTTAGGGTTGGATTAGGAGTCTTCTTAGTTAGGCTAGGGTAGGTTGACTCAATTTCTATTCTATGCACAACCCATTCTCTCAAGTTGTAATTATTTTTAAACAAGGATTTTTTTTAGCAATTTCATGCACCCTTGTGTATTTTATCCATTCTTCAGGTTCTTACTTACTATTTCCTAACCAATGATTTCCTTCAAATATTTACTCATGTCACAATTCATTTAGCCCCTTTATTCAAAATTTATGATTGGCTTTAATAATTAATATTCCATTCTTTAATTAATTATTTTAATCCATCAAGGTCAAGTAATTCCATTTTTTTATAGGCCACCTATGTTTATTGACTCAGGTTTCAAATGTGCGACAAGCCCTTCAAGATGCATCTCGTGCTCTAAGGGTGCCACTTGCGTTGACTTGTTTTTGGAAGTTTTTCCAACCCCTTGGCATCAAAACTCCATTCGGTCGACCTTGTGAGAGACTAAGGGTTTCTAAGGAAAAAGGACCCTACTTTGTTCACCCCTTAGAAATATACATGAGTGGTTGTCCAAGTCTTCCTCGATAGAATCATGGACCACCCAAACTAGGTAATCGTTAACCTACAGTTATGGCCATAGCGATAGTTCTCTTAGGCTGTGACAGGGATGTTTCCTCACCTCTCCCTCAATATCTAATTTTTTGTGCAAGACCCCTTTACTCCTTATGTGAGTCATATTAGAAAGCATCCTCAAGCCTGCATCCACTGACAAAAAAAATGTCAAAATCCATATATATAAATCATACTAAAATCCATCATACATCATAGGTGCATAATAATGAAATAATTAAACAATACAATCCACTCCCTAACTCAATCCACAGTCCAAGGAATCCCTTTGATGCCACCGACATCCATGACCTATCATCTGTCCTGCACACCTAGGATGACTTTTCAAAAGAACATGTCAACACATATATATACATTAATAAAATAAAGCATCTATAACACCTCAACATCATCACATATAACCCAAAATTTGAAAAATCACAGTGTTCCATACCCAGATCACTTGCAAGCAAGTGTTCTCAAAGAATATGTCAATAATAGTATGCCCAGTAGAGAAGGAAGTTACATACACCCCCTCTTGTTTTAAACTTCACCTCGATGTTTGTATAGTATGAAAATAAAGTATATAAATGTATCTGATATAGATTTATATGTCTAATCTATCAAACAAGTAAGGAAACTATTGACGCATCTCATATGCATCCTCCTAGGTA
>CBVK0104428917.1:0-10276 GCA_900067695.1 Picea abies
GAAAGAGTTGACAATGCTATAAATATAAAGAAAGAGTACCTTGACAGTCCAACATTTCCCCTTGGCATTATGAAAGGAATCTACTAAACCAGTGTAGTTCCAATTTTATATGACATTGTATGGTCCATCATGAATTTCAGCCTCTATAGTGTATCCTCCATTGTTAATAAGAAAAATAATAGTGTTATGCCCATATCGAATCATGGTAGAAACATTCTGGGCTGTCACCTATTCAAATAAGGAAAAATATGTTCAAGGATAGAAAATCAAACTAATTTTTGGATACATGAGAAAATTCCAAAGAACTAAATATCTAAAAGGATTTATAGACATTGGTACTCAATGATTATTATTAATTAAAAAATATTACACTAAATTTGAAAGAAAAAATATTGCATTTTCACCTGGAAGCTACCATCACCAATGCATGCAATTACACGCTTGTTTGGCATTGCTTGAGCATATCCCAATGTTGCTCCTACAAACCATCCAATTGACCCATACTGCAATTGGAATTCATACCTTCCAAACATATATTTACCATAGCGAATTGATCCAAAATGGATCTGAAATAAACATCAAATGGTTCTTACTCAAAGCAAGACAAAGCCATTGACAAATTTAGAGTTCAAACAATGCCATGAAATTTGGGTTCGTTGACTATGGAATTAAATTTCATGTCTATGGAAGATGATTAAAATAAATGAGGATGTGGTTGAGAGTGTGAATGGCCCCATTCTATCTCAGAGGTTCGTTGACTATGGAATTAAATTTCATGTCTATGGAAGATGATTAAAATAAATGAGGATGTGGTTGAGAGTGTGAATGGCCCCATTCTATCTCAGAGAACCACCACTCATTAATATGGTGTCTCACTACCAATATAAGCACCAACATTTAAAAGAAGAAAATAAGAAGGGAATGAAAGGGGAATGCTACCAACAAAAACATGAAATGGAACTGAAATTGTTGTAAATGGGTAATGAAAGGGAATTGGATGCATGGCCTTCCATCTACCCCAACAAATCCAAATGATACCTATAAACCCAAGAAAATCAACTTAGAAGGGGTTCCTTGGTAGAGTAGTAAAGGAATGTTGAATAAATTTATGTTATGTAAATTGGTAAATGTCCCATAGAGACAAAAACATTGTTTCTAATTCCACAATTTTCTAGAATAAAATATTGATCATAGTCATTCAAAGCTTGAGTTATTCCTCTGGATTACTCCATGTCAATTATTTTCTCGATCATGGTTGAATGTGTGATAATGCTTCATATCTTTCTATGTGTTTATTATGTTGCTTGGGTTTCCTATGGATGATTAGCATAGGGTAGATCACAATTCTCTATTCAATGTTTTTTCAGAAAGAATATACACCCCATCTACTTGAATCTCTATTGTTAATTGTTTAATATCAATTAGAAATCATAATCATTAATCTATCCACTATCAATTTGTAGAAATACAATTCATATTGATCTATTTCAATATTGGTTTTGTTGTGGATGAAAAAACACCAAGATGGATTTTGAAATATTTCTCTTGGTTTGAGTATACAACATAGGCTTGTTGATCGGGACATAGCCTCACACTTCCATCAGTTTCACTCAATCATTGAAATAAAAACTAAGTCTACCCACACAACATCCTCTCAATCCCATTGATGCATTGCTAATTTCTTACACACATAATGATTTCTTCAATTCCTTGATTCACTCATTTAGACTTATGCTTAGCAATTCATTTCCTTTTAGTTTTGTTGGATTAATCCCATTCATTAAAAATAGTTCTAGTAATCAATTTCCTTGAGTTAGTTTTTGGCATGGTATTAAAAATAAAAAGAGGGAAACCATGAACTCCATTTTATAAATTGAGAAATTATTTACTAGTTAGGGAAAACGTTAGAAGAATCATGTTTTCAGTTTGATAGCAATTGAAAAAGAAATAATTTCATTTCACAAGAAGATTTTGTCTTGGCAAGAGGGATGGGTCGTAAGCCTATATTTTACAAGTAACAATTGTATCAACACATATTGATTCTTACCTTGGAGGAAGCACATATTGGATGCTCTCTCAATTGTAGAAGTTGCTAGAAGGTAATGAACTAGCTAGAACTCACCTTGATATTGGCACAAGAAGAAGAGAAGAACAACATACAAACTAGACCATGGATGATCCTCCAAATACTGGTGATGTCGATATTTTGTTTCTTTTATTTTCAAGTCAAATGGCATAGATGAAAAGTGTATTTGCTAAGTGGAAACATAAGTATAAGAAAGAGAAACAAGCACCTCAACATTGAGGTAAACTATCAGGTAAGGAGATAAATTATAAGGGGGGAATAAATGAACCTAATACTGACATCGAGATTGAGAATGGAGAATGTAGTCACATTAGAACTCAAATACATTTCCATGTAGAGGTGGAAGTGGATATCAAACAATATGCAAGATAAGTTGATGCCATTAAATTGAATGAGTGGTTGTAGTAGATCAAGGAGTAAATGATTGTACATGAGATCAATGGATAACATATAATTGCATTTTCCCACTTCAATCTTGAGGGTCGTTCCTTGGCATGGCGGGAAATTGATGCTATCATAATAAGTGTTGAAAGTGAATCGTTAGTAATAGATTGGAAAATATTCAATAACATAATTAAAGCATAGATTTACCAAATTAGTAATGGGAAGGGTCAACAAATCACATGGAATTGTTTCAAGAAAATTTTGGTACAATGTGTACAAAATTTCACTGCCAAGTTTAGGCAGAGAGACATGCAACTAGGGATCTCACTCAAAATCCCTAAAATTTTGTTGAAATATTTGGGGACCTTGCACTATTTGATTTGAAGTAAATTTATGATTTTCAATCCCAAATACATTGATGAAGAGTGTCCAAGAACAATACATTGAAGGGTACAAACATAATAACAATTTGGAGTGCACAAGAAAATATGGCAACTATAACAGTTGAAGGAGGGAAATAACAAGATGAATTAGGTTGATAATAAAATCACAATAGTCACTCAAGAATCAAGACCTCCCACCAAATACCTTAAGCCTTATGATTAGGAAGTACACACCAAAGAAGAATGTTGGAAATTGCACTATGAGAAATGCCCTAAAAAGTTCCAAAAGAAGGGGAAGAAGTGGCTTCGGCCTATGGTTGGGTGACGAGGGTATCGTCAATGGTAAAACGGGCACACAATCTTCTATATTCTAACACATACAAACTAGACCATGGATGATCCTCCAAATACTAGTGGTGTAGATATTTTGTTTCTTTTATTTTTAAGTCAAATGGCATAGATGAAAAGTGTATTTGCTAAGTGGAAACATAAGTAGAGGAAAGAGAAACAAGCACCTCAACATTGAGGTAAAATATCAGGTAAGGAGATAAATTATAAGGGGGAAATAAATGAACCTAATACTGACATCGAGACTGAGAATGGAGAATGTAGCCACATTAGAACTCAAATACATTTCCATGTAGAGGTGGAAGTGGATATCAAACAATATGCAAGATAAGTTGATGCCATTAAATTGAATGAGTGGTTGTAGTAGATCAAGGAGTAATTGATTGTACATGAGATCAATGGAAAGCATATAATTGCATTTTCCCACTTCAAGCTTGAGGGTTGTTCCTTGGCATGGTGGGAAATCAACGCTATCATAATAAGTGTTGAAAGTGAATCATTAGTAATAGATTGGAAAATATTCAATAACATAATTAAAGCATAGATTTACCGAATTAGTAATGGGAAGGATCAACAGATCACATGGAACTGTTTCAAGAAAATTTTGGTACAATGTGTACAAGAGTTCACTGCCAAGTTTAGGCAGAGAGACATGCAACTAGGGATCTCACTCAAAATCCCTCAAATTTTGTTGAAATACTTGGCGACCTTGCACTATTTGATTTGAAGAAAATTTATGATTTTCAATCCCAAATACATTGATGAAGAGTGTCCAAGAACAATACATTGAAGGGTACAAACATAATAACAATTTGGAGTGCACAAGCAAATATGGCAACAAGAACAGCTGAAGGAGGGAAAGAACAAGATGAATTAGGTTGATAATAAAATCACAATAGTCACTCAAGAATCAAGACCTCCCATCAAATACCTTAAGCCTTGTGATTAGGAAGTACACACCAAAGAAGAATGTTGGAAATTGCACTATGAGAAATGCCCTAAAAAGTTCCAAAAGAAGGGGAAGAAGAACATTTTATTGGTTGTAGATTTAGAACAAAGGGTGGAAAAAAATTTAGATGTTGATGGAATAATTTGTTGCACTTTCATCCAAAAGGAGGTATTATTTTCCAACTATAGTCCCAAGGACGAGAAGGATATGATTGATTTTTTTCACATCAAGATCCAAATGAGACAAACTAAGGTCGATTTTTTGTTCAACCAAATTTGATTTCTACACAATTAGTTGAGAACCTTGGCTTATAAATTCTCTATTATCCACATCCATATCCCTTGGGTTGGGGTGATACAATATGTGGATCTTAGAGTAGTCAAACATTGTAAATTTAAGTTGACCATCAATGCAAAATTTATAGTTGAAGTGGAGGAAGATGTAGTACCATTAGTTGTGTGTGGAGTAATCTTGCAGAGCCCCTACCTATAGGTGAGAGATGTCATATTTATAAGAAGGGAAAATAAATACCAACTAATGAAATATGGGAAGGCCTTCACTATAATTTACACAAGAGCAAGGATAAACTCTCTCTAATCAATGTTCACCAAGCAAAGAGATTAATTGACACCACAAAGAAATTTGTCTTTTTTTTTAGGAGAGGAAAGGTAGCATGGAGAGGGAAATAAGTTGAAGCCTACAAAAGGGTGTTATAAGAAACTCAAGGGATACCACCTCAAAGGGAGATTGAGCATGAGATTTGGTTGTTTCTACAGTCACCATTGTCAAACATTGGGTTGTATAGAAAATGTATTTTATAGGTAAACGAAGTGAAGAAACAATTACAATAATTATTGAAGGAATCATTAGGCCTAGTACGTCACCTTGTAGTTAACCAATAATTATTGTTACCAATAAAGAGAAAATATAGAGAATGTGCATCGACTAACCTGCCTTAAACAAAGTCACCATCAAGAATAAATATTTTATGGCATGGATTGATGACTTCTTGGATATGTTGCAATAAGCAAAGTTCTTCACCAATGTAGAACGTAAATTGGGTTACCATCAAGTAAGTATCAAAGAAAAAGTGTGTGGAAGGTGACATTCAAGGAAAGGAAAGGTTTGTATGAATTATTAGTTATGAATTTTTGTTTATGCAATGCACTTGCAACTTTCATGTGCTAATGATGTGGTATGTCCCTATATGATTATTTTGTGATGTATATCTAGATGACATACTAATCTTTAGTAATAGATATAAATTGCACATATCACATGCGACACGAGCACTAAAGACTCTAAAAATATATTATTTGATTGCAAAATTTAAGAAATGTGAATTTGGAAAATATTCCTCAGTTTGTTTTGAACGCATAATTGGTGGAGGAGAGATGAGGGTGGATGCTAAAAATATTGTAGTGATAAGCCAATGGTATATTCCTACCAACTTTATAGAGGTAAGGAGCTTCATGGGGGCATTCCAATACTTGAGGAATTTTATAGTAAATGTTTTAGATTCCAATGCACCATTACTCTCCATGAATTCCAAAGAAAAGATTTTTCATTGGGAAAAGTCACAACAACGATCCTTCGAAGAATTGAAGAGGAATATCAACAATGTGTCCATTCTATCCATTCTTGATTTTCATCAACTATTCAAATTAGAAATAGATGTAATAGAGTATGCTTTAGGGTAAATTCTTATGCACAGAATGAAACCAATATGTCACCATTTCAAATTGTTTCATGCAAAAATTTTGGATTACCCCACCTATAAAAAATAACTCTTTGTTTTGTATAAGAGGAAATAAGTCAAAGAACTATCTTCTTGGGAAAGATACCACCAGACACAGTAACCATCAACCTTCATAATCCCTAAAAATTATAATAAAGATGCAACAAGCAAGGTATTAGAAAGGGATGGGATTCTTACAAGTCCATTCATTGATCAAGTACATAAAAGGGGTTACAAAAAAGCTTAGTGACATGTTTTCAAAACCACCACTGAAGAAAATTGCATCCATTAGTATGCTAATTTAAATTGATCCCTTCACTCATGATTTTCTTAGTGAATATTATTAGAGAGAAGAGGATTTCAAAGGCATATACCAATATCTAAAAGAAATAGCAATTGTTGATTTGGAAGGGAATGAATACCATATTCAAAAAAGCTATTATATAATTTAGACATGTTATGAACACAATAAGATAGAAAAAAAGCTATTATATAATTTAGACATGTTATGAACACAATAAGATAGAAGAATCAAACTGATGAGAGAATCTCACACCTATAGGATAGGAGGGCATTTTTGTATGACAAATATATTGGAAATTTTAGAGAGTTATATTTTGTTTCCAAGGATACAAGAGTAGTTGGTGATAGTTATTAGTGATTGCATTTCTTGTAGTACTAGTAAGCCTAATAATAGAAAACTTGGGCTATACATGATGTTTCTCATACCCAGCATAGGAAGAAAACATTGTTTACATTCAACACTCTTATAACAAGGTACTCCATTATTTCACTAATAAATCCCCCTTTGAAACTTGCTTCATCTATTTACCTCACTCACTTTTTGACATTATGCATGGGCATCAAAAGGAAAGAATTCTAGAGGTGCAAGGGGAAAGATAAATTGGTATGAGAGGATCCAAGTGTCAATCAATTTAATTCATCTTTCCTTGGAATTTTTTAGGGACCAAAATCCTCCCAATGGGGATATGTGATCCAAAAGGAATTTGAAATAAACATCGAATGGTTATGAGTCAGAGAAAGGAAAGGAAATTGAAAATTGAGAGTGTTAATTTTTTGTTAATTACATTAACATTAGATTTGCCATAGCAATTTAAAATTATTGTGCATGCTCATTTATCCATAGGTGATGTTGCACCATCGCCACCCAACCATAATCACCTACTTATGCCACCCCTGATAATAACATATACATCCTGGGAAACCCTTCTACACAAGGGGATAAAACTCAGCAAACCTTCTTATAGAGAATATCCTTGCCAAGAAAAAATAACCAAGAACAAGCTCTATCCACTATAGAAAACTACAAAAAAGATAACCTAGCAACATAGATGCAACACACCCTAACCAAAGCGCTAGGGTCTCTAGCCTCCACTAGTGCATCACCAAGAGATAACCAACAATGCAACTGCATCTCACTCTATCTAGAGCGCTAGAGTGGTTGACCTTCACCATCACAAAAGACAAACCATAGCAAGAGGTATGAGGAAACCCTAACCAAGATGTGCCCTACTTCTTTACTTTTGTAGTTGCAGCTGTAGTTGCATATCTCCACCAAAATTATGCTATATCTCCATGAGAGAGTGTGTCAAATGAGGAAGGCATCACTTTTATTTATAATAATCTGTCCAGTGACTTTTCTGGCAGGGTTGACCTAACTTTCTAAAAAAAAATATTTTTTGTTTATCTTTTCCTTCTAGAGCCAAATTTACTTCTAGAGAATTATAATTCTTCTTTATTATTTTTTGTGAGGTCGAATCCTCTTCTAGGATATTCTTTGACTTCCAAAGGTTTTCCTTTAACGTCTTGGAAACTTCATCTATAAGAAAGATTA
The DNA here is from genome assembly GCA_900067695.1 of Picea abies. Lineage (NCBI taxonomy): Eukaryota > Viridiplantae > Streptophyta > Pinopsida > Pinales > Pinaceae > Picea > Picea abies. The sequence goes on from CBVK0104428917.1 coordinate 7,744, forward strand.
TCTCGAAGGTGAATACCTACCGCAGCTAGTAGAAACATCAACACTCCCTCTTATCTAGGGAGGTATTCTCCATGATGTTTTCCCTCTAGTCCTCATAGCCTCGCAAGCTATGCCATGGTCCTCCAACCATTCCATTGTCACGCAGACCATGCTACTGGTAGCATCATCACGTTGCACATGACTACACCCAATATGTACCTTTTCTAGGGCCTCATCACACTAGAATACACTAGTACCTAATTGTTTGTAGTGTGGAACTAGAACCTACTCACTTGTAGTGCATCTTCAAGGACCTACTTGCCCATAGTGCATCGTCAAGGGCCTACTCTCCCATGACATGTCCACTTGGTATACTCTCAAGGGACATGTCCACATGGTCTACTCCTAAGGTACATTAGGCACCAACCCAATACAACTTATCAGTCCATCGATAAGTGTCATACTCAATTGATTCCATCGAGGAGTATCATCACAGAATAATGTCTCATGAAGTTGCAACAATCAATACTCCCTCTCAACAAGGAATGCATTCTCTAGGGATATCTTGTATTTTTCTTGGTATTCTTTTGTCATAGAAAAGTTTCTCCATGAGCCTCATTAGTTATATTAATGATCTATCTCCACAACCATGTGTCTAACACCTCAGTTCATTCTTGTCCCATGAAAATAATTATGACTACATCAGAGCCACATTCACCTCATAGTTGATCTTAGAATGTCCACATTCCCACATGATCATGAGCATATTTAGAATGATCAATATCAGTCCTAGAATGTACATATTCCCATAGGATCACTCTGTGAATTCATTTAGATCAATGTTATCAAACACGTGGAATTTCACCTCAAGCACCTCGAGTCTTTAGTCCATCAAAGAATACGTCAAGGCACATCTACTCTAGATGTAAATGTACCCTATCTCCCCTGGTCTGTAGCCCAATACTAGGAGAAGGGTCGGCATGATGCTTATCAAGGCCACTCACCTCACTGTGAGTGTTATGCCTGATGCAATTCACACACATTGGAGGATTACTCAGACCATTGAGAACTATGTATCTTCATTCCATCAATGACTACTTCGAGCTTCGAGTCTTCTGTCCATTGAAGACTATACCAGGGTCCCAAGCCTTCATTCCATCAAAGACTACCCTTGGATCATTCCCACATGGTCAAGTTTGTCTAACCAATATTGGAATGTTTACTCGATATCCTCCTCGAGATCTAGTAGCAACTTGAATCTTTAGTCCGTCGAAGATTACATCTGGGCCTATTCTCATAGGATCAAGTCCATCTAATCAATCTTGGAATATCAACACAATGATGCAATCATCAACACTCCCTGAGGGAAACATTTTCATTACTGCCAAGATTTTCCCTGGCAGAGGCTTGGTGAAAATTCAAGTTGTCTTCTCATTTGTGGATATGTGTTGGAGCCTCACTGCTTAGAAAATATCCCTTAGAATTTGTTCCAAGAGCACAACCTATGTAGATTCCATCATTCTTAATAAAAATATTTTTAAGACTTGTCACCATATTCCCCATAGAGAGAATATATCTATAATGAAAATGAGAAAGTATCCTATGCCATGGCACACTCAAACTGATAGAATCATGCACGAGGAATTAGTCAAACTGTCAATATGTACAAAATCTTTGTCTGGTCAGACTGCTTCATGTCTCAAACTAGAGACCATCTAATAAGTTTCCTTATACAACCGTCACTATAACGCCCTCTCATAGCTATCACTAGTGGCATGCCTCCAAGTTAACCTGTCCAAAACAATAAGACAAGAACAACAACATTTCCATGGAAACCTCCATGGAATTTAACAATATAACCTTCCTAGAACAGACACCAAAATAAAAATATATCCTAGAGGGGAGATAAACAAATGCATCTCTAGTATTAAGTGGTTAGTATAATGTTCATAAATATAATATATCAAAAACATAAGATTGAAATGGTTCCATAACAACTAGAGGAATATCAAAACAATCAAACTTTGAGGGTGTGTTATTCCTCTGAATGCACTGGATCTAAGATCCCTCTGGATCTATGATTTGTTGCTTGGACAAAAGTCCCTTCTCCTACAAAACACCCTCAATATAATGATATAATTTAATATATACAATTACATACCTCATAAATTATAGCACCATCTGGGAGCAACAACAAACCCTAAAACTTCAAGGTGCTCCAACTAGCTTGACAAAATAAAATTGTACAGTGGCAAGGTACAACAGAAAACTACATTGTCGAACTGCAACGGAAAGGTATTGTGGCAAGGTACATCTCATGATATTCCTTCCAGCAATTAGACTGTTATGAAGGAAACCAAGCTCTGATACCATGTTGAATTTTCATTAATTATGTTAACATTACATTTACCATAAAAATTTAACCTTCTTTTCTATGCTCATTTCTCCATAGGTGATGTTGCACCATCGCCACCCAACCATAGGCACCTACCTATGCCACCCCCGAGAATAACATATACATCCTGGGAAACCCTTCTATAGAAGGGGAGAAAAC
>CBVK0104428948.1:0-21626 GCA_900067695.1 Picea abies
AGTGAAATGGGTTCTTCGGTATCTGAGGGGCACAAGTGATTACTGTATCACCTATAACAATGGTTGTGAGTTAGTCTGTGGGTATTTTGATTATGATTTTGCATGTGATTTGGACAAGAGAAGGTCAAATTCAGGGTATATCTTTACTCTTGCAGGTGGAGCTATTAGTTGGATGTTAAAGCTACAGAACATTGTTGCTTTATCCACTACAAAAGCAGAATACGTAGCTGCTTCACATGCTTGCAAAGAGGCAGTTTGGTTGAAAGGTTTGTTTGGCGAGTTTGGAAGGATGCAGCACAAAGTAAAGTTACTTTGTGATAGTCAAAGTGTTATTCACTTGGCTAAGAATCGAGCTTTACACAAACATATACCTACCAAGTACCATTTTGTAAGACATGTCATCGATGAAGGTAGTGTCTCCCTTGAGAAAGTGCATACAAAAGAGAACTGTGCAGACATGTTCACAAAACTAGTACTATTAGATAAGTTACGATGGTGCTTAGCTTCTCTTGAATTGCAGAAAAGGTGATGAAGAAAAGGAGAAGGAAGGTATCAGGTCAATTGTTGTCAAGGTGGAGATTGTTAAATGGTGACAGCAAATTCCAAGGATAGAATTGAGATCCTATTATTCAGAATTGGTTGTAACTATTGAGACCAAGTTAGAATATTGATAGGATTGCATTTAATAATCAGTTTCCTGTGTAAATGTATATAAGTTTATGTAAGCCCGTAGAGGTAGACAAGGAGTGGGAGTTAGCTATTGTAATCTCCATGATTTGAATAATAAGACAATCGATACCTCTGCTTGGTAGACGTAGCCCAACGTTTGGGTGAACCACATAATTCTCGGTTTCTTTTATATTCTGTGTGATTGTGTTTTCCACATTTGCAATTAAAACACTATCTCCCTATTAATATGCACAATTCAAATATTCATGTTGAATTTTGTGCTTTGTCTCATCTTTTTAAACATAGGACAATGCATCATCACATGATCTAGCTTCATATTTCCATTGCTAGGTGATAAGAACTTAACTTGCTAGAATGAATGTTTTTCACTTAGAGGCATTGTTTTTGTTTTTGTTGGAGACAATAAAATCTCATTTTCTCACACTATTTTTTCCACAACTTCTCTATTACATACTTTTGTACCATGTTTGTAAAGGAGGATGGCTTATTTAGCCAATCATGATATATGTAGTAAACGTTGGTCAACGCATAGACCAAATATAATAGGACAATCATTAAATTGTGGATTTTATATATTAACTTAGTTAATATTAAATTCAAAACCATTTAAATTATATATATATATATATATATATATAATATGAAGAAATTTATTAATAATAATTATTAAAAATATCTATTTATCTATTTATTGTAACAATATCTTATTATGATGTTGATGATGAAGAAACCAAATTTGGTTTATCTATGTTTAAAAAGGATAAATAATTACTTGATTTCTTTTTGACTTTTATTTTTGTGCTCCAAAATATTTAAGAAAAGCATTCTTAAATCACCATAATTTTGATGAGTTAAAAAACTATGAAGGTCATTCTTATAATAAATATTTTTAAATTGTGATTTAATGTGGCTCTATGTAGGAAATTTTAAAAGAAATTTCTTTACATAGTGTCACCAAGATGAGATATTCCTTTAAGGAACAACATTTTAGAATTTTTTCAATGAGTAGATGTAGTAATATTTTTAATATTATTCTTATTCAAGAGATCTCTTTCTTTATTCTCTAATGATTTAGCCAAGGCTCTGCATATTTAATCCAACCTTACTTAAGTTAGACTTGGTTTTGAGTGGAAACTGAAGAAATCCTAGGAAGCCTCTTTCTCTCCATGTTGTTTATATTGTTCTTGTATATTAGATACCTCATCACAGATGCTCTCAATGGGACTATTATAAGTCATTTTTATGAAGATGATAGAATGACATGTATTGTCTTTGATTTTGAGATTATAAGTTATAAAAGACTTTTAGGTTTGCTTTATCTTTTTCCATGATCTTCTAAAAATGAAACAACCCAAGATAATAAGAATGACACAAATTTAAAGAACAAGTTTTTTTATATTCCATACTAAAAAGTCCATAATTTACAACTACTTATATATGAGATAAGTTTTTTACTCTTCATTTATCTTTTTCTCAATAGTATAATCCAAATAAAACTCAATAGTATAATCCAAATAAAACTTATGATAGAGATACATGTAATAATGATATGTTATTTAACTAATTTAATTTTTTATTTAAAAAGATTGAAATCCTAACTAGTATAATCCAAATCAAACTTGTTATAGGTGATACAGTAATCACTTGTGCCCCTCAGATACCGAAGAACTCAACAAATATTATAGGTGATAATATTTGGTGATACAGTAATCACTTGTGTAATCACTTGACCAAATCAAATTACATGTAATAACAATATGTTATTTAATTAATTAAATTTATAATTTAAAAAACTTCAAATCCTCAAATTAAGATTTATTTAATTAATTTCATTTATAATTTAAAAACTTGAAATCCTCAAATTAAGATTAAAGTATAGTAGCCTTTTGAAAGTGAAATATAGTAGTTTTTTGAAAGTGAATTTATATTCAGTTTAATTGTTTTGATTAAGATTTCAATGACAAATAGAGTTAAAGTTTTTTTTAAATCAAATAACCCACAAGGCATGTTAATTGCCATAGCACGTCAGGATAGCTGCCATTGGATATATATAGATATTTAATGCAGCGAACAGTGGTCAACTGAATAAAGAGCTTAAAACAATTCAGTTTCTCTCTTTTTAATTAAATAATTCCCAAGTCACGTTAATTTCCTAGGGATATACACAGAATTAAAAAGATTAAAATAGTTCAGTAATTTTGTTTTCATTAAATAACTCAAGACTCACGTCAAGTCTACTTGAATATATATATATAATGCAGTGAGCAGTGGTCAACACAATTAAAAAGTTTAAAAGCTAGATTTAATACAAATAATTAACTTGCATATAATTGAGTGATTAGCGGTACTGAATTCAAATCTACAGCACCTACTTTCTTTCCTTCGGCTTGCAAATCCTGCAAATGCAATGGAGAGCAGCATGATTATATGGATGTTAGCAGCAGGGGCACTGGCAGTGTTGCGTTTTGTTCTACGGCTAAAGTGGAACAACAATCTGCCCCCGGGGACTATGGGATGGCCCCTTCTGGGAGAATTTATCCCATTTTATTTTCGAACGGACGGATTTTTCAGGAAGCGCCGCGAAGTGTAAGCGTCGGTGCCAGTCATGTTCTTAATAGAACATTGCATTAGTTTTGAGTTTTTATATTAATAGAACATTGCATTAGTTTTGAGTTTTTATAAAAAGCTAGTGTACATGGTTCTATTGTAAAAAGCCGCGAAATTTGTATCTAGGGTTTAGTGTACAGGCTAGTGGCCGTAGGAGGTATTTATGATACTTTGTGTCCAAGATGCAGACCTTCAACATTAATGATAATGTATGAGAATCGCATTATACCTTGATCAAAGCCTCTAAGCAATATTGTTTCAATTTACTCCGAAATCCTCGTAGATACAGAATATCAATTCGCTGCAACTATCTTCGTCCGAGCGCACCTGCCCCTGAACCTCAAAGTACTGATCGAACCCGGGTCGGGTTTAAATAATTTGTAGTTTTAGGCAGATATTTGTATATAAAGTTAGGGAATTAGTCAATATATCGATTTATTCTCATCTATTCCGAAATGTTTATTAAAAATGTCATCCGGAAATATCTTAAGTTTTACAAATTAGATAATACGAATCATAAATTTTCTATTAAACATGGGGTTATATTAAACCCGTTCACAATAAATTTTAGAATTTCTATTATGCAGGTACGGGAATTTGTTCAAAACATGTCTATTGGGATATCCCACTATAATTTCCACGGATCCGCGTGACAACAGTTTTATTCTGCAGAACGATGGTCGGCTTTTCGTTCCTCAATATCCGACCTCCCACACAGTATTATCTGGAAAGTCGAATCTAATGACAGCTCGTGGAGATATTCACAAGATAAAACGAGGAGGTGTCCTGCGTGTCGTCGGTATTCCGGTTCTGAAACGCCGGCTTCTGTCAGAAATACAAAATAACATAACCTCGTCTCTCTCGGGATGGCGAGGGAGAAATGTGAATGTCATGCACGAAGTTGAAGAGGTAGTCCTGTGGTTTTGATCTTCAACAAATATTATAAGATTTTGGACGTTAATTGCTTTGATTTGGATGCAGATGATATTTCCACTCATGATCAATCACCTGTTAAGTCTTAAACCGGGCACAGAGCTGGACAAGATGAAACAAGTTTATTCTATTTTGAGTAAGGGATTTTTCAGCCTACCGTGCAAATTCCCTGGCACAACTTTCTACAAAAGCTTGCAGGTAATACTAAACACAGGGCGTGTGGTATTTTATTACATCTTGAGGATCAATATTGTTGTATTTAGCTAAATGTTTAGAGGGCAAGCTCGTTTCCTCCTGCCTATCTAAACCTGAACTACTAAGTAACTGTATTAAGTTTATTTAAGCTGATCAATTATTTCTTGGTTGGGTTGGATTAATTTGATGAAAAAGGCTTACTTTATTTTATTTTTTTAATAATTATCTTATTTTATTTTTCTTCTTAGCTACTTCTAATCTTAACATCAGTGGCTGATGGTTCTATTTTTTTTTAATAATTAGCACAGCCATATAATTGTGGCTGATCAACATAGAAAGGTTGATAAGATGAAAAGAATTCTTAAAAGAACATATTAAATTTTATTATTGATTAACAAATAAACTGTTTAGCTTCATTTATTTGGTGTTAATATTTTAATTTTTTTATGTGGCAATCAGTTAGCTATCTAGCTAGGAAGTTAATGATTCAAATCACAACCATTTATTTTATGTGCCTCCTAAGAATATTCCAGCCATATTTAATCCTGTCCATAGAAAACTTATTAAGCACTAAACCCCTATTAAATCTGCCCATTGTCAATAGGTCTACTCCTTTCCGCTTAATTATCGTATTTTTTTTTTCTTCTTAGTTTTTTATGAAAATTCTTAGCTACATCTAATCTTAACATCAATGGCTGATGGATTAATGATTAATGATTCTTCTTATGAAGTAGAATTGTGTTGTCTAAATGTTTTGTTCTTGTCTTTTTGGTGGTACTTAATCACTATTTTATGTTATTTAAATTCTTTTTCTGAATGCAGAAATGAATTTAGCTTGTTGAAAAAACTTTGAAGGTACTAGGATTACAGAAGTTAACCACTCAAATATATAGCCTATTGAAAAAGCCCTGAGGTAGTAGGATTACAGAAAATTAACCACTCAGATCTACAGCTTGTTGAAAAAGCCTTGAGATACTAGGATTACATAAAACTAGCACAGCCACATAATTGTGGCTGAATAACGCAGAAAGGTTGATAAGATGAAAAGAATTCTTAAAAGAATATATTAAATTTCTGTTAATCACTTAGGTGACAATCAGTTAGCTATCAAAGTAATTTTTATATATGATTAGGTAAATGTAAAAAAGTGATCACATAAACGGATGTCTTTATAATAGCTAGGAAGTTAATGATTGAAATCACAGCTATTTATTTTGTGTGACTACTAAGAATATTCCAGCCATATTTAATCCTGTCCATAGAAAACTTATTAAGCACTAAACCCCTATTAAATCTGCTCATTGTCAATAGGTATACGCCTTTCGGAGTAATTAACCACTCAAATCTACAGCCTGTTAAAAAACTCTTGAAATACCAAAATTACATAAAATTAACCACTCAAATTTACAGATACAACAATCTCTAACAAAATTTAAGACAAATATCCAAAAAAAAAAACCAAAACTGAGAATAGAATACTCTTTTTCATCCACTTTCAACTATTAATCCCTTTGTCACCACTTTATGCGGTAATCCCTTCATGTCTATATATATACACACGTATGTCACCTTCACTAAAATTGGAAAAAGGCATCTCCCTCTCACGGAAACATATTTGTGAAATAAGGACTTTCTAAGTTTTCGTCCTCACCCATTTCGACTTTCTTCCTACACCGTGTCTCTTGCATGAACAAAATAAGGAAATATAAAATAGCGGCTTGTATTAGTTACTGTTTTAAACTCCTTTGCTTGTAAAGCCCTTTCATAACAGTTTAACCTTCTTTTCAGTGAAACCTTCCTTTCAACATAAGAAGATTCAACCAGCTCCCGTCTTTGTCCCTTAAGTGTGATGGACCAAATACTTGGTCTTATATTCTACTTGTGAAGCAATTGACATATCATACATTCCATTTTGGATTTGCAGAAAAAGAAGGAGATTTCTGACCAGATCAAAAACATTATTGAGGAGAAAAAAACAAATATGTCATCCCAAGATTCATCCGATGACCTACTATCGTCGATGCTGCAAGAGGCAGTAGAAAATGAAGACGGGGAATTTGAATTTGCAACACTTGAGATCATAGATTTCATTGTGCTATTGCTTTTCGCTGTCACTGAAACTACACCAAACACGACGGCTTTGGTAATGAAGCGTTTATCTGAAAATCCCCATATCCTTCAAGAACTCAGGGTTAGTATATTCAAATATAAACGAGTATTTGTTTGACACCACATGGCCAATTTGAAGAGCTATCAGATACCACCATAAGTATATGACGTTTTATATACCATAATCTTTAATCACCACTCACATGATGTAGGAAGAACACGAAGCAATTAGACGCACCAAAGGAAACAACGAGAGTCTGTCATGGGATGACTATAAATCAATGGCTTTCACCAAAAATGTGAGTTAAGATATAGATTTGTTTCACCGATTTCTGTCTTTATTTTGTCAAACCCTTATGCGCACATCATGAACCGGATCCGGTTTTCTTTGTTTAATTCCAGGTTATCAAAGAGGCGTTGAGATTAGGGAACGAACACATCAACAGAATGTTGATCAGGAAAACTATCCAGAATGTACAAATGCAAGGTATGGAACATTATACAAAAAAAAATGCAGAATTTTATCAGCACTAGTTTCTAGTTCCAACAATTGAATCCCTGCTGATTATTATTTATGTAAAGGATTTACAATTCCCAAAGGATGGACGTTCATGGTATTTGATCAATTCTCCAATTTGGATAGCAAGTACTACACAGACCCTCTTGCTTTCAATCCTCGGCGATGGCAGGTGCAAGATATGCCCACCCCTTTGCGAACTAAAACTCAAAATTAATGGCATTTACTTGTCTACCTGGCTTTTACCTTGTGAACTTTAAACTTTCAGGACCCGGGTATGAACCAGACAACTAGTATTTCCTTTGGAGGAGGCCCAAGACATTGTCCGGGATATGATTTCGCTATGCTATTCATTTCGCTTTTCTTGCATCATCTTGTGACAACTTTCCAGTAAGGATTACTGTTCTCAACCACACAAAGCATCTAAGTGTCATTTTTTTTCCCCTTATATTCTGATTTAAACGCTAAATTTTATGGTCCTATGCAGATGGGATTACATTCCTTCCAAAAAGAAGTTAGGATGGTTTGATTCGCCCTTCACGTCAACCAATGATTGCACAATTCGACTGGATGACTTAGCAACGTAGTCACTTTTGCAAAATTATAGAGAAGTTTGATGTAGTTTTCTAGTTAAATATATGGTTTTCTCGACTTTAGTTGATGCTGGTTATTCTTGATCCTTCCAGGAACAAATTGTTAAACTACATTTAATTTTATTATATTTATTAATAATATCTATATAAAATATAGATTAATAATATTTGGAATCTTAGGATATAGTGTGATAGTGAGAAGTGAGATTGCTAGTATTGTTATATATATTATGATGACCATTTTGGTTTATTTATGTTTCTTTACTATATTTTTTAATAGCTATGTTACATTGAGACATTCATATTAACTAAGTTTAGGTAGGGTTTACTATTATTGATCATGATTAACTACAGTTGAATATATTTGATTGTACTTGACTTTGTTTGTGGTTGAAAATTATGCCCATAGATTATGTCAATTGCAACTTCCTCAATGGTTATGTAGCATTGAGGCTTTTATCTTGGTTTCTTGTGTCAAATCTGCAAGGATTATGTTGGATTTTGACTTTCTTGCATTGGGAGATTCTTTAACAATCTAAATCTTTGTTTGCAATGTTTCTTGAATGTTATAAACACTTGATACATAGCAAAATAGTAAAAGTATGCATTACAAAGTTTGATAGGACATTTCATGATTTAAAATATGACTAACATATGATTTTGACTAGCTATGCTTGTCGTAAGTTTACTATACAATTTTATTTTCCAAGCAATTATCCCTGTAATCCATAAACAACTTGTTAAATCATATTTAGTTGTGAATATTTATTAATAACAATTTCATTTATAGAGTATAATATTTACTAAAAAAATTATCATCTTAATTGACTTATGTTAATTTTTTATGTTCTTTAATGGTTATGTTGTATTACAAAATTCATCAATGGTTATATCACATTGTGTTGTTCATAAAATTTTAAGTCATATTGTATTCTTCCATAATGATTAATATTTCTCATATATAATATCACTCCCAAGTCAGGGCTATGACTTCCCCATGGAAAAGACTCTCATTTGTCCAACTAAGATCTTACAACTACCACAATAAAATGATATGCCAAGGTACCAAAATCTAGCAATAGTTCCAACCTACAATATTTTCTTCATCATAGCTTGAACAACCCAAAGAAATTTACTCCCTTCTCTATACCACGGTCCCTTAGGATGTCCCACTTTATTTGTACATCTTCAACATAGGCCAACAAGAAGTATCATAACATAATCACTCTAGGAACTCCAATTGCTATAATTGAGTCCTCAAGTACCCTTTATGACTGACACCTAGGGAAACCTACCCTAGACAATTTGCCCTCCAAAGCTCCAACCTCCCCCATGGAAAACCAAGGAAAATTATTCCCAATAGTCTCATAGGGTTCACTTAGAACCCAACAAGTATTACAGTCACATGGTCACAATGGCTTCTCTCCATCCCCACCCACATGCAATGGTAACCATAATCCTACAATAATGGAATGGAATGTAATTTATTACTAATTACAAAGATTATGTATGCATGGTTTAATGTTGACAAGTGTTACACTTGGGAATTTGTCTCACAACTTAAGATATATTTTATGAAATAAGACTTAGGTTTAGGACTTACAATCCTTATAATTTTAGTAATAAAATCAATACTGACAACTTCTCATTTCCACCTACTAATGGGAAATGGATATGTATAACATGCATCTCATGCACGTTCTTGTTGATTTGATCAACCAATTTGTTCTCCTTTAGTTTTATATTTTGTATATCAAAGTCATACTCATTGATGAATTGGCTTAGCATTTAGTGTCTATTGTCCAAACAAATATTCTACAATAGTCTCTACTCACTTCAATTTTTTTTCCCATGAGTTAATGTCTCCACAGTTTCAATGCATGAATAACAATTTTCAAATCTAAATCATACATGCCATAGTTTCTTTCATTCTCTTTGAGTTTCTTGGACTCATATAAAATAACATGTCCATTTTTTGTAAGGAATCCACCATGTCCTTCTTTGCATGCATCTCTGCACACTACAAAGTCTTGATTTGGATCAATAATCTCTAGTATCGACACACTTGTTAACAAATATTTCAAATGGTGAAAGTTTTTTTCACATTCAGATGTCCATTCAAGTTTTACACCTTTCTTTTGCAAAGAGGTGTTTAGATGTGAAATATTTGAAAAACCTTTAATAAATATATTGTAATAACCTACAAGCCCCGTGATCAATGAGATAAACTATATAATATTCCTTGGTGTTGTCCATTCTCTTACTTCCTTTTAATGTTTTTTTGGATCCACTGTTATGCCCCCCTCTAAAATAATGTGATTCACATAGTGGATATGCTTTTGATAAAATAATAATTTTCTCAAGTTTGTATATAGTTGATACTATATTAACACCTATTACACCATTCTTAACTATTTTTCATACTCTTCTTTACACTTAAAATAAATAGGTATGTCATCCAAGAAGAAAATGACAAACCTATGCGGGTAATTTATGAAAATATCATTCATCAAACGCATGAAGACAATTGGAGCATTTGATAACCCAAATGGCACCACTAAAAATTCATAATGGACATACCTTGTTCTAAATTGTGTCTTACTGATATATTCTTCTCTAATTCTCATCTCATTGTAGCCTAAACTGAGATCAATCTTTGAGAATATCTATGCATCTTTCAATTAATCAAAAACATCATATATCCTTGGAAAATGATATTTCTTATTTATGGTCACTTTATTTAGCTACTTAAAATCAATGCACGACCTTAAGGATCCATATTTCTTCTTTAGAAAGAGAATTGGAGCACCCTAAGGTGAGACACTTGGGTTTATGTACCCCTTATTTAAAATATCTTCCAGTTGCATTTGCAATTTATTTAACTATGGTCTGCTCATCCTATAAGGAGTATTGGGCACTAGGTCAACTTTAGGAATAAATTCAATACATAAATTATTTTCTCTCTCTGGTGGTGAAACTGGTATTTCATCAAAAACATCTTCAAATTCTTTAGGGACTACATAATATTCAATATTTGACACATTAATTGTGGTTACCTCTTCCATGTGAGCTACATATATTTTTCATCCTTTCTTGAGGCTTATGTTCAACTACAACGATGAAATTTTTAGGATTGATACTACCCTCAGAATACCCTGAATTGTTCTCATGTTCCAATCCTCATAAAGGCAGTTGAATTCATTGTTGTAACAATTTAGAAAAACACAATCCTTATCCAACCAATCAATACCAATTAGGAAGTTATATGAACCCAAAGGTATGATATTCAAAGATTATTTTTTTCTAAGTCTATTCATGTCCATTGGACAATTATTAACTAGCTCATTGCTTATTCTCTTATTTCACGTGGCTAGCTAAAACAACCAAAATTTCCCATGCTTACTTATTTTCAAATGAAAATCTCTCAAAAAAATTAAGATCCATGTAAGTATGGTTATCTCCAGAATTAATTAAAATTTCTATGGGATGATTATTATTCTTGCCTTCTACTTCAATCATATGAGATTGGTATTCTTCCTGTTTGTTTTCCAAATCTGCATATATCCTTGGCATGTTTCTTCCCACGTCTTGAACTATATCATCCTATTGCACATTGTGACAAGTCCTCATCCTTTCTCCTTTGTGAAGGAAATATCTATACAAGTTATCTCCGTCACATTGCCAATGTTTTATGGGTTGTTAACTTGGCCTTTTTCCCAAAGACTCTATCATCTTGGTCTTATTTTGTGTTCGATGTGCTTGAGAACTATTTACGAAAAATGGTGGTTTATACCCTTTCATTCTTTTTTCCATATTTCCTTTCTTTCTTTTATCCTAAGAGTTTTGGAAAGATGACTTTCCTTCTTTTTTCTTGCAAAAATATTTTGATTTTCTTATATCTTTTTCCAGTGTCTTGGGCTCATCAAAATGTTCTAGAGCTAAAATATCATTTTTTCCATAACAGGAGTAGAATAAATCCAACTTGTTTGAAATTTTGGTGTTAGCAATTTACTGAGAAGGACTACAAAATTTTCCATGAGGGGAATTATCCATTTCTTCTGCAATTTGCCAGAAAATCAAGATTAGTAATTTTTGAAGAATGGGGTTAGGTACAATGATGAAGGCCCAGTTGTAGGTGAAACTTGTATAACATGTAATAGGACCATGAATGAATATATCTAGTCGATATTTTTGTTGAATTTCAAAGGGTGTGGAGTGGATATGCATGAATATTCCAAAATTGACACTAGTCTAGACCACTTTGAGGGATTTTTGTGATCTTCAGAGGAGGAAAAGTCACCCCAAATCACAAATATGTAAAATTTTATTTACTAAAAATTTTACTTACACAATGATAAAAAAAACATTTCTTTAGTGAAGTTTTCCCAGAACTACTTAGTTTGGAAGATAGTTAGTTTGGCTAAAAACTATAACTATGAAACAAATGAAACAATGCAAGGTTGGTATTTCCATACTGCTACATAAAGTGACTAGATCATTAGATTGAAAATATGAAGGTTGCTAAATGATCACCATTAAAAACACTATCTATTATCTATATAAACATTTTTTCTATTTCCTAATGGATTTTATACTACAAGTGTCTCAAGTCATCATATAAGAAATTATTGTGCTAATGAGACAGTGCAGAAAGGCGGTAGCCATAAATTTCTAGTCAAAACTTAGAATTGAGCAAGTGTGTAGACATTGAAAAAATATTGGAGAGTAGAATCATTATATTCACCTATAATTTATATTTGAGTAACATAAATTTTAAACAAATCAAAAGAAGGAAACTTGTGGCCTTAAAGAGCTAAAAATGATGTATAGTTTCTAGAATTTCTATTTATTTTTAATATAATAGAATTTTTTTCACTACCCATTTTTCACATGAGGACCAAAGATATGGATAATGCACAAGGATCCCACAATCATGAGGAGGAAGTCAGTGGGGTTTCATATGAACATGGATAATGCAGAGATTGAGTCAAATGGGAATAGAGAAGGAAATGCAAAAAACATAGATTTAGTGGAGACATTTATAAGACTACAAAGATATGTTTTTAGATAAAGAGAAAACAATGAGAGAATTATAAAATCAAAGGATAAGAAGAACTACATCAACACTTACTTTTTACATAGTTTGAACATATTGTAGAACAATATTGTTAAAGAATCAGATTCAAGAAATGAAGAAGAGAAAAAAAATCATTCTAGGAGAGAGGAAGCCAAAAGTTCTAGCCACTCTAGAAGTTCCATAGACCTCAACACCATTCACCAAGGAACTCATCTACAAGGGCACATGCAATTTTAGAGTCACAAAGTAGTCCATGCTTGTCTCATGTTAGATATCATAAGAGGTGGTATGAAATAGATTATTTGCAAGGAGAGATAAGGAAGATAAAGTATCTTACATTCAATCGGGATCATACGAAAGATGGATATTTAGAATCATGGTTGTTTGGAATGATGAAATACTTTTAACTGCAAAATTACTTATCATATGTACAATCCAAAGTTGCAATCTACCATCAAGGAAAAAATTCAATGTGGTGGGACCTGTAGGTCCTAAATTTTGCACCTGACTGCTAAAGGGCATAGCTAGGCCACCTCAAGTTTATAATAGTTGGTTTTTTTATTTTGTTGGTCAATTAAAGGGCTGGTTTTACCAAGAAAAGAGCATAGTGGGGTTTGAAAAAGGATATGGATGAGGGTCCTCCTTGTATGGTGCCACACAAATGACATACAAGTGAAATTATAGAGGTAAAAATAAAAGGAAACAAAAAACCACCCAATGAATAATGTACTACAAGAAGTTTAATACTTAAAATATCATTTCAGGACATTAAACATGTATCAAAAACACAATTTCTCCCATAGGTTTCAATAAAAACAAATCTTCAAAAAAGCATTAGCTATTTTACAACTTTCATATTAGTAAAGATAAGTTATATAATAGCTGAAGGAAATGAAATGTACTTCAGACAAATCAACAACCACATTCAATATTAGAAAAAAAAAACACATGCAAATTTGGAAAAAAACATTGTCATCAAAAGTATATTCATTGGGTAGATATACTTAATCCATGCATAGAACAGGTTCAACCAACTGATGTATTCATATCCTTTTCCCAAAATCCAAAACCTAAAAAAATAGAAAAAATGCATATTTATCAAAGTTGTAGAGGCTCTCAACCATCTGGATCTGAGGCTTAACTCTACAATATCAGGTGGAAAACAACTTATTCACTTATCTAAAAAAATTGTTGGAGTATATTAATGTATTTTTCGAACATGAATTAATCAAAATAAGTGGCTCATATAAAACCCAAATGACCACTTATTATGTCTTAATCTAAAAGAGTCTTGCAATTAAACAACTAAGAATTGTTTCTTCGCAACAAACTAGATTGATGCATATGTTGGAGTAAACTGAGCTTTGAGAATAAATGACTAGGAGTGACATAACTATGTTTTGTTTCGAGTACTGGTATCCATGCACATTGTTGGAGGCCACTATGAGACAACTAGGTGTGTTGGAAGCTTCTTCAAGCACTCCTTCGTCTTGATCATAACCGACCCTTTCTTCTTGTCTTTCTCGGTGATGGAATCATTGTGGTCTGCTAGTGTTTTGACTTTAATGCAATAAATTGATGAGGATAAGCAGCTTCGACAATTCGACATTCAAGAGATTTCGAATAAAGAATATAAATATCTCCCGAATGACCAAACTCACGAAGTCATTAACCAATGCTTATCACTTAAGAAAAATCACCAAATATTATGATACTTTAATCCTTTAATATTTTGAAACATCAGCACTTTGGAGCTTTGGAGCTCCGAGGAACCATGTTCACTCTGAATTGAAATCTTCCAGAGTGACGATCTCCCATAGTGATGTGGTAGAATATTTTCAAAATCGATGACATGTGAAAAAAAGAAAGTGCCTAAAATGAGTGCCACGTGGCATATAGATCAACCAACAGGTGGCATATGACACGTCAAATCAAGAAGAACTTATGAGAAAGGGGCTTTGGTGCTTTGAATCTTTGGAACTTCGGGGCTCTAGCGCTTCGGAGCTCCAACACTTTGGATATTTATGCTTTTTCTCGATTGAAATCTCTCAGAGTGACAATGTTCTGTAGTGAAACTTCATATGATTTATGGTTAAACATTCCATGGTTTTGAAACTACGAATGCACAAGATTTGTTGATCTTAATTATCTTTCAGATCTTGACCATCAACAATTTAAATTTGTTTGTTACAAGCTAGGCCCAAAATGGATTGTTGCGTATTTGTTTTTGGATGTTTCTTGTTCATATAAAGGACTTGGTTAACTTGTTGCACACTCAATCAATTGTAAACATGATGACAATATTTTTGAATTGAAACCATGACATCCAATTATCCTTCAAGAAAACAAAAATAATTGGTGCAAAGAATCGATCAAGAAATATAATGATAAAAAATTGAGTCATTTAGTAATGGCAAATTAACCTAACCAATGAGAAGAGGAATGCTTTTGATGAAGGTATAGGTAAATGAGAGAGGAGGGGAAGGGCTGAAAAGTTAGGTCTCAACATTGACTCCAACTACGGATATCACTTCCCTGTGAGGTGCTAAGAAAAACATATCAGCCTTGGAACTTAATAGCGTGATCCCACTGTCCTTCTCTTACCTGTATTTTTGTCTCTCAGCCATGTATATTTGCTACTATCTCTCAACCATGCATCCCTGAAATTCAAAATTGAAGCTAAGCCCAATGCCTTTGTTGGGATATGGAGTCTTTATTCACACACAAACTAACTAATGAAATGAAAATGAAAAAGGAAAGCAACTATGGTACAAGAGGCACCTTCCCTCAGTCTTTCAATAAAAATAGTGTTTCAAGAAGCACCCATTTACCCGGCCTTTGAAAATATCAATATCATCCAGATTGTGTAAAAAAAATGTATTATTTTCCATAACCTCAACCAACTTAAAAGGAAAAAACCAGAGGTTATCGAACTTACCATGCTTAGAATTTTCTTCCCTTTTGGCATCCCGCATCAAAACCAAGTCACATTCTTGAAAGATATACTTCTTGGTTTTCTTGTCAAAATCTAATTTGATCTTGCTATGGTATGCGTCATTTATTTAATTCAGTGCTTCTCTCTTTTTTTGAACCACTACAATCTAAAATATTCTCCTCTGAATGTCATTTCGCTCCTCCATTTCTTCCACTAGGAATTTTAGAAATGGTAGACCGATTTGAGTAGGGAAGACATCATATACCCCATAGGCTAGATGAAATGGTGAGGTTCCCAAGGATCTCTTGGTGTTGATCCTATCATCCCAAAAGGAATACTCAAGTTTAGAGTCCCATGATTTCTTGTTTTCAATCATCAATTTATTGATGATCCTGATGAGAGTCTTGTTTCATGACTTAGCTAGTCCATTCCCCTAATGATAATAGGGCATGGAATGTGTAAAGTAAATGTCATGTCTACCACAAAAGTCAATTATGGATTTTCACTTGAAATCCTAGGCATTTTCTCTTATAAGGTTTCTAGGGAAGCCAAATCTGGAAAAGATATTGGTTTCCAAAAATTTCATAATCACCTTGTTAGTAGAATTCATGGTGGGCACAACCTCGATCCATTTGGTAAATTAGTCAGTGGTAGGGAGAATCCACTTGTGCTTCCCACTAGAGGGTGTATTTATTTCACCTATGAAATCTAATACCCATTTTTGAAAGGGGCCACTAGAAGTCATAGGTTTTAGGGGAAATAAGAGTAATTTTTGTTTTCCTGCAAACTTTTGACACTCATTGCATGCCCTTATTGTAGTAAATTTATCTGAGAAAAGGATAGGCTAGTAGTACCCTTCCCTTTGTATCTTGAGTGTTGTAGATTTCCATTGTTGGTGTCATCCACAAAATCCCCTGTGAATATATCTTGTGACTTATGTAGATTCATTTTCATCAATACAATTTAATATGATGTCAATAGGATCCCTCTGATACAGGTTCTAATTTAACATGTATAATTTTATAGATTTTAAATTGATACACCTGAACCTTGTCTTCTTCAAATATGGTCGACATTATAGGTTTTGCAGAAAGTAAATAACATATATGTACCAAGGTGAATAAGAGAAGTTTTCAAATACATGCATGTTGTCTTGTTGAGATTGTGTCATGGGTGCATCGAATTGGGTGAAGGTCTGATGCATTTCCAACAACTTTTAGTTTGATTCTGATAACAACTTGGCAAGTCCATGTCCCTTGATAAGATTGGTGGGTTTTATGTGCAAGTGATACTCCAATAGTTTGACAATCCAATTCCCTCTTTTCCCTTCACTATCTGGCTGGACCATAATCTCTTTGACATTGTTGCTAGGAACATAGGTTGTTATGCTAGATTGTAACACATATGCCCTGAAGGATTTTAATGCTTTGACCAACATATAGGATTGGTTTTCTAATATTTCATACTTTAGATCAACATCTTAGAGGTATTTTTTGAAAATTTCTATGGGTTGTTCATGCCTTTCTTCATTATTTTGTAGTAGTACAACAACAATGGTTTCCTTGGAAGCGAAAGAGAAGATAAAGAAGTTTTTGGCATAGTTAGGGATGACCAATATAGGGGCTTCAACCAAAACTTGTTTGATCCTTTGGAATGTTTATTTTCCCTCTCGTGACCACTTGATAACAACATATTTCTTCAACATGTTGGTGATAGGCCATATGATTTCAACAAAGTTTGGCACAAAGTGCCTTAAAAAAATTATTCTTCCTACAAAAGACTCAATAGAATTATTTTTTCTGGGGATTTCAATTTCCTGAATGGCCTCCACTCTCTTAGGGTCTATTTTTATACCTCCTATTGATATGATGTGACCTATGAGTTTACCTTTTGTCATAGCAAGGTGGGTCTTCCTGGGATACAAAGAAAGCCCATACCTTTTGAATTTCTGGAAAATCTAGTCAAGGTGTTGTAAATGTTGATCATCTGATTTGGAGAAAATGGTGATGTCATCCAAATATATAATGATAAATTTTTCTTTCTCCCCCATGCATGCTACATCCATAGCACTCTAAATGGTGGCCCATGCGTTCATCAACCAAAGGGAATTTTTTCGTACATAAATGTCCCCCATGGTGTGTTGAATGTTTTTTTTTCTTTGTCTACTTCACATACTTCTGTCTAGTTATAACCAAAGTACCCATCCAACAAACAAATTGCATGAGAACCTAGTACCCTTTGTTGGATATGGTCCATGTTGGGCAGGGAGTATTTTTCATTTAGAGAACACTTGTTGATATTTCGAAAATCAACATGCAAGCATATGTCCATGCTCTTTTTCCTCACAGGAACCAAGTTGGCCACCCGATATCAGTACCTCAAGGGCACAATAATTCTGGCATCAAGAATTTGTTTCATCTCTCTCTCAATTATGGTCATTAGGATTGGGTTAAATTTCCTAATCTTTTGCATGAATGGCTTAGAACCATCCTTCAGAGGGATATTATGTTGGAGGATGTCAGTGTCAAACATCTTCAAATCCTCATATGACCATGAAAAAACATCAACACAATTTTTCTTGAGGTTGACATACTTGTCTTTTTGTTCTAGAGGTAGAGACTTGGACAATTTGACTACTTTGGGATTTTCAACAGTCCCAATCTTCCAGTCCATCACTTCCTCTTCTTGAGTTTTTATGGTTGTTTCTTTGGAGACATAATAACTATCAAATAACCTTTCCAGTGGCACTATACCCTTGGGCATGTGGTTTGTTTTAAGTTCCACAATGTTTTGTCCAGCCACCTTGTTCAATAGTTGAGATGTTTTCTAATAAGATGATTCATCATCTTCACCCTCTTGATCTATTGAGATACTGGATAATTCTTCAATGGTCTATAGAAATATTTGCATCTCTAAATCACCACTAAATAATCTCCAGTGCTTTATGTTGACTCGTATGGTTTTCTTATTTCTGATTTCCACATGATACTTGATATTTGGGCCAATGGGAGGTCTGAAGGTGCTGGCAGCCAATTCTAAAGAATATGCCTTCTGATTTGCCTCTCTAGGAATGAAGGATATATTAAATGGAAAAAATACATTATCAACCAGGCCCCACGCCTCATTCCTATATTTCTTAAGCCTCTATTGCTTATATTGATATATATTTTTTACTTGATTGATGATTAAGTCAAAATAACCCAAAACTGCCAAATTGTCAAAGGGCGTGTCTTTGACAGCCCTCAATCCAAGCACCAGAGCTTCATACTTAGCTATATTTCTAGTAGTCCCGAATTATAGCTTATAAGACAACAATATAACCTCCCGTGGAGGGGAAATGAGGAATATGCTAGCCCCAAAACATTCCTTTGATGAAGATCCATTGAAATGCTTCCTCGAGACTTTGTTCTGTTGATCTATCAGTGACTAAATTTTTCATTTGCTGAATGTAATTTCTGGTTCCTAAATATTTAAATGAAAAACAAATAACCCAATCTCATCCTCAACAACATAAATTGGATGGTTTCTTTTATTTTGATGGTCACTGATGGTGTATTCCAATCTAACCTCCTTATATAACCACTTGTGTTCTCCCCCAAAAAAAGGGATCATGGCATATTTGAGGTCCATTTTTAATGATCCTCCAACCTTCTTGGCCCATGTCCTAGACAAAAGAATACCAAACTTGTGGGAAATGTCAACCACAACGATGTCCATTACTTCACTCTTCATGGGTAACTATGCCAAAGAAACCACCATATCTATTATTAATCCCAAAAAATTGATTTTTTGGATTCAAAGGAGCAAATGTCTTGGTAAGGATTGGTGATCTCCATACCTATTTCCTCCATAAAAAACTTAGGAATGACATTGTGTGAGGCACCTGAGTCCATGAGACAATTATGTAGGATCTTTTCAGGGACATTTAAATATATGTAGAAATGTGGAGAAGCATAAGAGCCATCCTCAATGTGTGGGCCCACTGTAATGGCTAGGTTCTCATCTTGCAGACTAATTACATCAGAAGTTACAATAGAAGTAGGTGGTTGTAGAACCTTCATAATGGATTGTTTGAAAGGATCATTTTTCAACAATTTTGACAGAGGTACAGGGATATTCATCTTTCTAAACTCATTCTCTAGGATGAAAGATGATTGTGGCCTATCAAATTCCTTTAATTCATGGGAAACAATTTTAAATGGAGGAGGATGGTGAGCTTTAGCCAATGCACCCTTGCTTGGATTTGTCTTGGGAGGAACCTTTGTTTTTCTGTTTTAATCAGAGGTGGTGGCTTTAGGATTTCCTGTTCTAGGCATCAATTCATATTTCTTGTGGGGTTTGCCTTAAATAACTCCCTCTTCCCCTATCTCAATATCAAAATGATTTGAAAGATGTTCTACCTCATAATCTTATTGCATTAAGTGACTCGTGTAAAAATTTGTTTCATTGAAAAGTACATCAACATCATCCACAACATCACTATCTACATCGATCTCCTTAATATGATTGTTTTGGAAATGAGGTACTACTCTTTGATCATCAATATTCCTCCTCTCTCTCTACATTATCTGAGGGGCATCACTCATCCTTCTAAACTAGTTTGGATTTATGTTCTAAGCCCCTTGAAAAGATCTATTTGGTTGTTTAGATTCCCATTTCATCTTAGCTATTTCATATGTCAAATCCTTCAAAGTTTTGGTGTTTTCATCAATTTTAGGATCATATGTGATTAGTTTAGAGGAGTCATGTAGATCCTCTCTTTGTTTCTTCTTGTCTTTATGAGATCTAGTCTATAACTTGTCTGATGCCAAGATGTTGGATTCAACCTCAATGGTTTCTTCTTGCATGGACAACAAGGTGGTGTATATTCTCTCTCTCAGTAGAAGGGATAAGTATGCATAAAATGCATTGGCATAAGTGATATTGGTAGAAGATTCAGTTGGTTTTATCTCATCTAGGATTCTACCATACATCTTATTAAATCTCTTGGTGAAGTCCAAAATAGACTCACCATTATTTCTCTTAAGGGCCCCAAAATCATTGATATAATATAGATAATCCCTTCTATCTCCCCATTTATTTATGAAATATTTATCTAACACATCAATATATGCAATGGAGGCTGGAGGGAGGCCCCAAAACCATTTTCTTACCTCCCGATTGAGGCTTTGTACAAACAAAATCATCCACACACATGCATAGTCAATGTTAAAGTTGTATACAAAGTTGTAGAAAGCTAAAATATGTTCCTCATTTCTGACATCCCCTTCCCCATTATATCTTGGTAAATATTTCATGTAATCTATGGCTGGGAGTGCATGTAAGCCTACAAGAAAAACTAGGGGTGCATATTTGGAAACAATTTTGGCATACATCATGTTAACATCAATTGTTTGGGAAATATGAATATGGAGGTTGATTAGAGATGTAGGGGTGGATGATAGAATAGATGATTAGGTGGAGGCATCAGTTAAAAGAATCTAAGATTCCTTGGAATTGTGATTCCCAGGGATATCAAATTCAAGTTGCTTGTGATAATGAGGAAAAGTGCACTCTTTGGGTGTAGCTTTATCGTTTAGGGATGAGGTATATCTATGAGATAAGGTGGATTTTATTAGTCTCCTTTCTGGCTTAGAGACTACTTTGTCCTTCTAAGGGTTGGGATGAAACTTAGTGGGTTTGATGTGCTCAGATTTGGATCTCAAGTCCTTTCCAGGAAGCCAACATTTCTTTTGTGAAGTTTTCTTAGTGGAGTCTCCAGGTGAAAGATGAGAGTCTGGAGGTGTATGATCTTTGTTCACTATCAAAGGTCAGATGTGATTGTTTTCATTCCCATAGGGAAATATATTCCATTTCTCTATTCCCTGGCAGCGATGCCAAAAGATGTAGGTCCTAAAGTCTGCACCTGACTGCTAATGGGAAAATCTAGGCCACCTCAAGTTTATAATGGTTTTTTTTTTTTTTTTTTTT